>LQNS02020117.1:2176193-2192082 GCA_001587735.2 Parhyale hawaiensis | reverse complement strand
GCCAGAGTGTTGCCAGCGTGTTGCCAGCGTGTTGCCAGAGTGTTGCCAGCGTGTTGCCAGAGTGTTGCCAGCGTGTTGCCAGAGTGTTGCCAGCGTGTTGCCAGCGTGTTGCCAGCGTGTTGCCAGCGTGTTGCCAGAGTGTTGCCAGAGTGTTGCCAGCGTGTTGTCAGCATGTTGCCAGAGTGTTGCCAGCGTGTTGTCAGCGTGTTGCCAGAGTGTTGCCAGCGTGTTGCCAGAGTGTTGCCAGCGTGTTGCCAGAGTGTTGCCAGCGTGTTGTCAGCATGTTGCCAGAGGGTTGCCAGCGTGTTGGCAGAGTGTTGCCAGCGTGTTGCCAGCGTGTTGCCAGAGTGTTGCCAGAGTGTTGCCAGCGTGTTGTCAGTATGTTGCCAGAGGGTTGCCAGAGGGTTGCCAGCGTGTTGGCAGAGTGTTGCCAGCGTGTTGCCAGCGTGTTGCCAGCGTGTTGCCAGCATGTTGCCAGAGTGTTGCCAGCGTGTTGGCAGAGTGTTGCGAGCGTGTTGCTAGAGTGTTTCCAGCGTGTTGCCAGCATGTTGCCAGAGTGTTGGCAGAGTGTTGCCAGAGTGTTGCCAGAGTGTTGCCGGAGTGTTGCCAAAGATTTGACAGAGTTTCGCCGGCGCACTGTCAGAATGTTGAGAGCGTGTTTCAAATGGTGCCATAAAGTTGCTAGCGTGTTGCCAGCGTTGCCAGCGTGCTGCCAGTGTTGCCAGAGTGCTGACAGTGTGGTGCCAGCATGGACCCTCGCTGCAGTGGCGTTTACTAATATCCTGCATTTCGATTTTGAAACAGAAAGAGATTTTGCTGTCTGCTACACGTTGTTCCCGTAGCGTTACCAACATCTTCCCTTGCTATCGGAAATAACTTTCGAATTTGCATAATCTGTCTCTAGCATTTTTATTGCGTGGCTTTCCAAAAGCAAAATAAAGTCTTTTCTCCTTAGTAGTTCGCATAGATGTCACCATTGCGACGCAAGTGTCACTTTATAATAAAATCCTTGTTTGCTTGTTGGTTTGATTGAGTGAAATGATGGATTAGATAGGAGATAATATCATCTTCTTACAATATTATTAGGGCAACAGTTTGGATGAATTTTGTAAATCTTATATATGAAAACGTGTGAAATGCCTTTGAAGTGGTGACGTAGATACCACGTTTTACTTCCTTCCCACTGAATTTTTTTCTAAATTCTAAGTGCATTTTACTTAATCTAGGTAAAAAATTTTACGAGAAATGATATATGCGAACAACTTTCATACTGTCTTTTATTGACGGAACAGTTTTTCCGTCAGAGATATTTGAATTTGACAGACGGAATCATGGCTCCGGTGCACTCACATTGCATAAAAGCTAACTGGAGTTGCATTCAAGTTTATTGCAGTGTTTTGCTCAAAATTTTACATCTGCCTGTCGATATGGAAGACGCATGTGAAAGAAGAAAGAGAATGGAGAAGAGAGAACCTAAGGATGAGAGTACGACAGGGAATCAATGAAGAAAATGAAGAAGCAAGTCAGAGAAGAGAAGATTCCGCACCGGCTTATGTTAAGCAAATATATCGATCATTGCGTGCAGTTTTTCACGCATGGGTCCACTAGTATTATAATAATTCCGCTTGTTCTTTGTTATTTTCATATTTTTTACAGCGGTATAATTTTCTTCTTTCTAGCTTATGTGGCATATTGAATACAGTTGCAGAATATAGGATATTTCCACAATAAAAAACATCTGAACAAGTGGGGGCAACGCGCAGGTTGGCAACACTGCTGCAAGGCAATGCGAGGATACGAATAGGTAACAAGGATGCTTTGGAGGGGGGAGGGGGAAGGATAGTGTAGGGGTGGGGGTCAGGTCCCTCAAAACTTGTTGCTCTGCCGCCAGCGATAGCGGGGCATCGACCTCCTCCCTCCAGGAGGGAAGGGTGGGAGAGAAGGGGGCAGTGCAGTGGAAAGGGAGAAGAGGGGTTAAGATGAGAGGATAGAATAGAATGAGAAATAGGATGGAGGATAGGAAAGAGGACGAAACGAAGACGGGAATGCAAAAGAATGTTGATGAGAAACAGACAAAGAAATGGAAGTAGAATAGGGGAGGAGAGCTTCGTAATTATGGTGGCTATTAAGAAGAGAAGGAAGAATGAAGAGGCGGAAGAAGAGGAGCTGAAGGAAAGAAATTTGGAGCTGATATAGAACGGAACTGAGAAGAGGAAATAGCGATAGGAAAAGGGGGAAGTAGGGTACAAAAGAGAATTGGAGAGAAAATCTAAAATTAGGCGGTCAACTGAACCCAGCGGGTAGCCTAAGAAGAGTTTTTCCAAGATGTTGGGACAAGTGAGACCTCAATGATAACGGTACCGCTCACCTTCACTGTGTGTTGTTACGTAACACTTGCTGTGAGTTTGTTGTTTTGTGATGGAAGAGTTAGTTAACTTGTGACGACTACCATGGTGAGCTATTGGATGGTGAGTCAACCACTTAGTGATGACTGCCATCTTGGGATGAGCCTAGTAGTTGACTTTTTGGAAGCTGGTGGTAGAAGTGTGACGTCACTATGACGTCCAGGAACGCAGTAACGGCGTGGATGCGACATGCAGCAACGGAGACACGGTCACGACACGGCGACCTGCACCAAGGTTTGCGTTGCGGTTCCTCCTCACCGTCCCGATGCCGATGGCAACCCTCAATCGGACCCATAGGAGCCCTGCCTCATCTTACCTACATCTCCCATACACAACAAACGCTAGCTACTAATTCAGTAGCATATCTCATTGAACTAATAATTATTATGGACTATTTCCAGCAGATTAAATAAGACATTTCGAAACATTAGAACTATTTTCTTTTGTATATACCCGAGCAACTCTTAACACCGTTACTCCTGAAGCGTTTACAGTATCATTCTGAACTTTGTCCGTATACTATCACATGACACGAATTAAAGGAGTGATTTGTTACAAAGTTAAGTGACAGTTTTGTTTTCGATGAAGAGCTTGCTTGCAAGGTGATTCGTGATGGGTACAAGCTCCCATATTTCTAAATTACGATTGCACTCGGCGACAGAAAGTTTGCATTGAATTCCTGATTGGCGGACGTTGTAGTGATACAGTTGTTAAAAATACACTGTGCATTTGTACTTTATCTTCGAATAATTGAAATATTTCAGGGGGCGTGCTGGGAGCACAGGCTCCAAACTCGACTCGCGCTATGTACGTTCGCGACTATTCTGTGTACGTGCATCGCTGTGCGCGCTGCGTTCAAGAGACGTGTGCTGTGTGCCATTGACATAAGTCACTGTAACACCTATTAGGTTAGGTTAGGCTAGGTTAGGTTATGTAGTGCTTCTGGTGGTGATGACGCGACAAGAAAACTTTCTTAAACGCATGCACAGCGATGCACGTACAAAGCGCGGCGTGTTTGGCGCCAGTGCGAACTGAGACACTTCAGTGAAGCGCTACCTTCCTCCTTCACGTACTGTCGAAACTAATATTGGAGATACGAATTCAGCTTTTCTAATTAGCCAGAAACTGCAGTCGGTATGTACCCTTGTACTAGCAGCATCCAAAATAAGGATAGACTGGTTTTAAATGTAATTGGTATATGCACCGCTTTCGAACGGGGCCCATAATGAATAAATGAAGGGAATCAGCCACTCAAAAAGGTCGTGATTACTCTCGCGGCGGAACCGGGCTGTCAGTTAAGACGACCAGCGGTGATGTTACAGAAACGGTATCAAGGGAACTCTGAAGAATAAGTGCCACCGTGTGTTTTGGGCGGAGCTATAAAGTACACATCACAATATGAGTCCAGCACCCTACTCCCCCAACCCCTCCCCCCCCTAAAAAACATTCCTGATAACTCCCGAAGTTTTTTACTTCTGAAGTCAAGCACACGAATGTTGAACTAGAAGAGCGTTGAGGTAGGAGATATTTAATTCCGCACTTTTTTGCTTGGGAGGTACTCGTAAATATGCATAGAAATGAACAAAAATAGCACACAAACAATAAATAATATGTTTTTTTTTTTTAACACAGTCGTCTATGCTGCAGCTTTTTTTTTTAATGTTATTTGGTCATCAGCAACAAACCCCCCGCCCTTGTTTTCTAGAAGGGATTTTTGTTTTTTTGGAAGCTGTATGAATTCCTTAAAAGAACTTCTGGCCGTCTCATTTACGGTTTTCATTTCTAGGCCAGCCGAAAATTTTGTAGGGTGCAGCAACAAGCTTTAGTAGTGTCCAAATTAGGCATTGGCCAGTCGTCGGGGAAAATCCTGTTGCTTTCTACATAACTACCTCCGCCAAGAAGATTATGTTTTTGTCAGCGCTTGACTGTCATTTTGTATGACAGCAATATAACTCAAAATGTTATAAACGGATTTTTGTGAGATTTTCAGGGACTGTTCGGAACAACACGAGGAACGGATGATTAACTTTTGATGAAAAATACCGAATCTGCTATCAGTTTCTGCCTTCGTTTGTCTAATTTTTTTTTTTTCACATAAGTCAGGAAGTATAAGGGGCGCTATAAACTTTGCAATAACAAATTTTGGTGTTGGTTTGCTCCTCCGTTTGTTTGTTTGCTGCTCTATTTTTTCTGAAATATTACATGCTGTAAAAAGTTACCTACTGATCGCTCTACCTGAAGTTCTCTGAGAACAGTTAGATATGTAATGAAAAATAATTTTTCTAATTTTGGCAAAGACTTGTTTGTCCTATCGTCTTCTCGTCTCCTTGTTTGCCTTTCTGCTTGTAAGAACTTAACTGGAAAAGTTATGGGTGGACCTTTACAAAATTTACAGGCACACCCAGGACTGTCACACAGAACAGATGATTGTATTCGTGAAGATATAAAAGAATTTCTGGATTCAGGACTATTTTCAGTTTTTCCATAGCACGGCGTCACTTGGCTGAGGTCTCCGTTCTCGGAGTCCTTCTCCAATTAGCAGAGCTATGCTAGTGAACTGAAGGTCTACTCAGGGCAATTACCGATAGTTTGAAAACGGATGCTTTGTCAAGTATTCTTTTCACAATGTTAGTGCGATGTACAAAAAATATATAAATAAATATTTATTCATAAATCATAATATTATCAGATTCTATTAATAAATTCATAAACTTACTAGAGGCCAATAATATTTTTTAACTAGTATAGCGACCCTCAACCAGAAATTAAATTTTCCACAGAGACAAAAGGACTGTACGTATTAGCGAGAATTGAGCACATATTCATCATCATTGACCATTGGTATAAGGCAAACTTATTTTTGATCTATTATGGCTCACTTTAGTGTCTTATAACTCAATGATATTTGTCCACAGTTTATTTGTACTGATGGATTTGTACTTCTAGCCGATTAACACAGTCCTTGCACTATTAAGAAAAATTTTCATCTTGTGTGAGGTTCCTGTGTTATCTAAAAACACTACTTGGAAATCCCGCCGTATTGGACCTGTATATAGTATTGAGTAGGCCTTTCAGCCCACTGAAGTTCAAGTACTATGTTGTTGAATGTTATTCAATGCAATACATACAATAGGTAAAGAGCGTGTTTGGTTTTATTTTTTATTAATATTACCAATATTACCTGAAATCTTTTTCATTGCCGACGACATTAGCTGATAAACCTGTTTGCTCGCAGTTATTTCAAGCGGATGACATTTTATTTGATTTATTACTAAGGATATTGTTGCTATTATTACTATCATTAATACTTTTATTATTTCTAACACCTAGTTTATTCACTAGGGACTTCTGCTTGGAAACTAGAATAATCACAAATTGGTATAATTATATCAGCTAGTGCCTACATTATTTTGTATCATTACCTTCATTAGTAAGAATCTGTATCCACTGAATTTTTCATGTCAGTACCATTATCAGTACGACCCTTTATTAGTATCTTCATAAGTCATTACAATAACGCAATCAGTATCTTAACGGGCATCTTCAATGGTCGATGCTACTATTAATCAATATTTTCACTAGTCTATAACTTTTTTATTCTTATTATCAGCCAGCACCTCCATCATTCACTATCTTCATCAGCCAGCACCTCCATCATTCAGTATCTTCATCAGCCAGCATGCACTCCCATCATTAAGCACCTCCATCGGTTAGTATCTTCATCAGCCAGCACCTTCATGAGTCAATATCTTGATCAGTGAGCACCTTCATTAGCACATTAGCACAGTAAATCCAGCACAAGTAAGTGCAAGAGCAGGTCCCCCAGCACCACAGTCAGGAGCCTCGCGCCTGTCGCTCAGTACACTCTGGTTGCCTAGCAACAGCGCGGCCTCTTCTGTTCCGCACAGAAACGCATGCCAGTTCGCCTCGGTGGCTGGAATAGGTAGAGGAAGACTTCGTTTAAATTACAAGTGCAAGTTTATTGTGCATCGGTCGCCCTGCACTGTCATAATCTGACGATCGTGACAGGGAAGTTTCTTACTGTTCCTCTACAGCAACAAATTTAAATGTGCTTTCGGCGGAAGAGTTTCACCGACATCAGCTAATGTTATTAGTTTTAACTTTACTCATGAGCGTTGGTTTCACTGCTTGTGATCAGGCTCCAGACGGTAATTCCAAGTATATATATAACACTTGAGAAAGCCTGTCATCAGTTTAACTAGGGTCCAACCCCTCTCCTACAACTAGGGTCCAACCCCTCACATACAACTAGGGTCCTACCCCTCACCTACAACTAGGGTCCAACCCCTCACCTACAATGCCAGGAACACAAAAAAAAAATCTACTCTCAACATTATGGAAGGATATGCAGTTTGACCATCGTCCCGATACATATTTATAGCTCGTAGCATAGATACGATAAAACGAACGACTTGCGAGCTGCATGTCTGCTAAATATGTTGAGTGTGCGCTGGTAAAGTGTAGCCCTGGCACGGAGCAACCCGTGTTTCTTTACCCACGTTTGTTGGGCCTCTCCAGCTTCTTACCTCCTCAAGCCTGAAGCGACCGTTTACTCTCTCAACCGGTGTACATACTGTACATCAGCTGCCTACTGCTTCTTTACCCTTCTAAGCCTTAGCCCCAAGCCTACCGACGTTATGACAGAGAAGTCGTCAATCCCCTACGAAACAACGGAACAAAACTCACGCGTAAAGATCAAAGAACTACTGTTAGCTAGCAGTTTTTCACGTACGTCATATCGAACATTTGGAATGGACAGCCTTCCGAAGTTGTCGTGCAGAGACAACCAACGCGTTTAGAAATCGTCTTGACAAACATTAAGAGCAACACTCTCTACGACTACGAACTCCTCCTTCGGGAGTCACAAACTCTTAACGGCCAAAGCTTCAGAGACCGTGCATCTTAAACCTATAAAACCTCAACCAAACGAACGTCTCTGAGTCCCCGATAGTCTGCAGCAACAATAATATCGCGCTTACACAGCTTTTTCTTCTTCTCTCTCTGCGGCTTCTCATCATAACATTATGTGACATAACACCAGTTGCTCTTTGGGAAAGGGTCTGTTGGTCCCTCTACTGCCAGCTATTTAATCGAATTTGATCTATCCCATATATAGCCGGGTGTTCAAGTACGACTTCTGTCGGTGCTGTAAACGTAGAGCCAAGTCAACTAATTACATTGCCCTGCAGCTAACGCGGCTTCTGCTGTGTCCAAACTTGCTGTAAATCTCAGCTGCCGCTGAAAATTTTCCTCCTAAACATTGGTAAATTTTGATTTTTTTATTCTGTATATCCTAATTTTCAGAAAGTGTAAATCTGCAAAGACTTATATTTTAAAATTTCTCGCGATGCTCAAACAATTTAACTTGTGGCCGCGGTCACGGCCAAGTAATTGGATTCGTAGAGTTGGCGCTATGCTGACATCACCGATGAAAGTCGTAATTGAGCATCCGTCTTTACTCTCCATCAGTTCTCTTTCCCCAGAAGTCAGTCCCCGTTTTTTCTGTTTCTACGACCGATATCCTCACCCATTTAGCCCCCCACCCTTCTCTCAAGCCACCACCCACCGTTTCCCTTTTCTAAGCCCCCCTTCACGATCCCACATGTACGAATACCTCCCTCCAGCACCCCGACCTCCTCCCCCTCCCCCTCCCTCCGGTAACCTCAGTACCCCTCTACCTCCTCGCCCCCACACTTCTCCTTATAGAGGGAGAAGACGAAACCTGTTCCCGCACACCTGTTGCCTGTGTCGCTCTTATTGTTGCTCTTGTTGTTGCTGCTGCTGCTGCTGTTAGTGGTGCTATTATTGCTGCTGATGTTACTGCTGCTGTTACTGTTATTGCAGTTATCAGTTGTGTGGCTACTGCTAGTAGTACTTGTGCTGCAAGTAGCGTTGCTGTTATTAGCGGTGTTACTGCTCATAGTGGTTGCTGCTGTTAGCGGGATGCAGCTGTTAGAGGTGTTACTACTCATAACGTTGTTACTGCTGTTCATGGTGTTGTTGTTGTTTTTAACAGTGTTGCTGCTGTCAGTGGCGTTACTGTTAGTTATGCTGATGCTGTTATGGGGTGCTGTTGCTTTTAGAAGTGTTACTACGTTTAGTGGTGTTACTGCTGTTAGTGATGGTACTGTTGTTGGTAGTGTTGCTATAGTCAGTAGTGCTGCTGCCGCTGCTATTATTAGTGTTGCAGCAGTTAGTAGTGCTGCTGCTGTTTGTAGTCTTGCTGCAGTTAGTAGTATTACTGCTGTTAGTAGTGTTGCTGCTGTTAGTGGTGTCACTGCTGTTTGTGGTGTTGCTGCTGTTAGTAGTGTTGCTGCTGTTAGTGGTGTTGCTGCTGCTAGTAGTGTTGCTGCTGTTAGTAGTGTTGCTGCTGTTAGTGGTGTTACTGCTGTTAGTAGTGTTGCTGCTGATAGTGGTGTTGCTGCTGTTAGTTGTGTTGCTGCTGTTAGTGATGTTGCTGCTGTTAGTAGTGTTGCTGCTGTTAGTGGTGTTGCTGATGTTAGTAGTGTTGCTGCTGTTAGTGGTGTTGCTGCTGTTAGTGGTGTTGCTGCTGTTAGTAGTGTTGCTGCTGTTAGTGGTGTTGCTGCTGTTAGTAGTGTTGCTGCTGTTAGTGGTGTTACTGCTGTTAGTAGTGTTGCTGCTGTTAGTAGTGTTACTGCTGTTAGTAGTGTTGCTGCTGTTAGTAGTGTTGCTGCGATATGCTGTGCTACTGTTAGTAGNGTAGTGTTGCTGCTGTTAGTGGTGTTGCTGATGTTAGTAGTGTTGCTGCTGTTAGTGGTGTTACTGCTGTTGGTGGTGTTACTGCTGTTAGTAGTGTTGCTGCTGTCAGTAGTGTTGCTGCTGATAGTGGTGTTGCTGCTGTTAGTAGTGTTGCTACTGTTAGTAGTGTTGCTGTTGTTAGTAGTGTTACTGCTGTTAGTAGTGTTACTGCTGTTAGCGGTGTTGCTGCTGTTAGTAGTGTTGCTGCTGTTAGTGGTGTTGCTGCTGTTAGTAGTGTTGCTGCTGTTAGTAGTGTTGCTGCTGTTAGTGGTGTTACTGCTGTTAGTAGTGTTGCTGCTGTTAGTGGTGTTACTGCTGTTAGTGGTGTTGCTGCTGTTAGTAGTATTGCTGCTGTTAGTAGTGTTACTGCTGTTAGCAGCGTTGCTGCTGTTAGTGGTGTTACTGCTGTTTGTGGTGTTGCTGCTGTTAGTAGTGTTGCTGCTGTTAGTAGTGTTGCTGCTGTTAGTGGTGTTGCTGCTGTTAGTAGTGTTGCTGCTGTTAGTAGTGTTACTGCTGTTGGGGTTGGTATTGCCAGTGATGCTGCTGTCTGACTTAGATCATATTTTCACAATTTGTATGCATGATACAGGTCCGAGTTTATCAATAAAAATAAATTCTATTATATTTTCACGGGTTGCAGCTTGGCATATTATCATTCTGCGTGATCCTCTTTTTCCATGGTCTACAGCCTGGTCTATTTTCCACCTATCAGTCTTCAAGGAAGCTTAACAGGAAGACCTTAGCCTTAAATCTGGGCTATACTTTGCCATTCGGTTATCTTAAACCTGGACAGAAAATGGACTGATTAATAGGTAAATAAATCATCAAGCATATAGATAAATACATATTAGTCATTATTATATCGTAGATGATGTTAAATATGAAATGCTACAAAGTGTAAAAGAACATCAGAGTATGTTGTTGGTGTTGTTATCCCCTTTTTTCTGGCAGACGAGCTGCGTTCCGGGTTAGTCCGAACCCATGCCACAATGATTTTATTAGATTAAATAGGCGTCAGTAGACGAACCAACAGGCCCATTCCCATGGAGACACCGGAACACACACCTCGGCCCTCTATGAGCTATTGCCATTATGTTAGTAGGACATAGATGACTGGAGAAAAGAGAGAAAAAAAGGAGAATTATCCCTGCCAAAGAGCCATCATAAATGCACGCAAGCACAGTCAAGAGCCGCTGATATGCGGAGCTTAGAGATGTCGAGCTTAGAGAAGTCAAACTGAGTGCGGGAGAGATAGGAAGACGGAATAAGGTGGCCTAGCAAGCTTCGTCAAGAGGTTGCAACTCTTGGAGGAGGAGTTCTTAGCTGTGGAGGATGTCTCTCCCAATGTATGTCAAGACGATTTTTAAAAGCGTTGGCTCACTCCGCACTGACAAAATCGGAAGGGCATCTATTCCAAATACTGACTATGCAATATGGAAAGAACCGCTGAATTAAGGTCGTTCTTCGAGCTTTATGCTTGAGTTTTTGACCGTTGTATCGCAAGCGATCATTGAGGTCTCTTTCAAACAGTCCCGTTGTAGGTACGTCGTAGAAGCCATTCAAATACTTGAATGTTTCTATCAGTTTCCCCCTGAGTCGTCTTTGCTTGAGATAAATCAGACCCAGTTCTTTTATGCGACATTCATACGGCTTGTTTCGTAGCTGAAGTATCAATTTTGTTGCTCTGCGTTGGAGTCTTTCCATTTTATCGATATCTTTAGACAGATGTGGCGACCAGAATTGAACAGTAAATTCTAAGGGGGGGCCGCACTAATGACCTACTTTATAAAAAATATAGCAAAATGGCCATTTTTGCCACGCTGAGGACCTACTGTTCTTTTATGAAGCAAACCTCAGATTTAGAGAGGTAGAAAAATTGGGAAAAACATAAATCTCGAGTTTCATCTCTTGCGCGTAAAACATTAAATCTACACATACCATTAGAACTCATGTAAGCGACATTATATGCATCTACAGAATAATAAACAGACATATGTATGTACCTGTTGATCCGTATATCTATTTGTCTTCCTATCAGAGGGTTCGTTTGTTTTCTGTCACGCTTTGAGAAAACTGATAGGCAGAAATTAGCTCAGGTTGGAGACTGTGGTCATCCTGTCACGTTCCAATAAAAACTGATATGTGGAAAATAGACCAGGTTGCAGTTGATGGCAAACGTATTTTAATATTATATATGAATGCACTGATTGTTCAGCCTACGTTGAAATCCAAACAATGAAGATTACTTCAGCTTTTCTTACCTCTACCCAGTAGGACGGTGTTTATTTCTTTCTCCCTATACTGAAATGATATTTACTCTCAGTTGACCGAAGTACAAGAGAAGCTAATTTTACAGTGCAGTAAAGGGAGTATTTATATTTCCAGCTGATTTTCATCCTTTAACGAAGCACATATCGGTAAAGCGGAGAAATTTTCTATGAACCAAAGTTCAATCACACCGTAAATAGGATACACAGCGGAGAGTTCGATTAAATTCAGGGATGTTTTAATACGTGCTAATTTCTATTGATATTTTTACATGCCATTCAGGGGAAGGAAATACTGGGCTACCCAGATGAAATAAAACAGAGAGCACTCATCTCTTATGATAATTCGTGTAGGCCGTTGTATAAAGCGTATCCTTCGGAAGCATTTTAGTACCGAAAGTATATTCAATGAAAAAATGGTCGTCAGAAATTCCTCGCCATCATTTTTGACAATACGGGCACTGTACTACATAAATATATACTTATAGAGACAGACTCTTGAGGCGTTGAGTTCTATCGCATAGCATTGATTCATTACCACCTCCCGCACACAACCGGTATGACATTGCTTGCATGACATAGACAACAAATTGGAATTCTTACCACAAAGTCTATGTGATTAATCGAGAAGTTACACAATTATTCAGTTAATTAGAAAATTCTCGTCAGCACGAACATCCGAACTGACGCAGCTCTGGCTTTTTTCCGCTTCAATAATTAGCGACTTGAAAAGTTGCCGTTGAATGCCACGTGAAAGTTTTAGCTACAGAACACTTGTATATTTTTCCACCGACTCTCAAAAGTAATTACATAGCTCACTGTTCTTAGAACAGTACTGATATTAGGCAACTCGGATGGCAGTAATGCAGAGAGGAAAATTTCTTTCCCCACGTAAAGGGCGACCCAGAAACACTACTATGCCTTTTCTTTTTTAACCAAAATTTAAGCTCATAACAGCAGAGTGAAGAAATAAATTGATTTAAAGAAGACACGAGAGAGATTTTAATTTAAAAGAGTTTTCATGCACCATTCTCCTCATCAACTTTTACGCGACCAGCAAGAAATTTCATCAAGGGTCTTTGTTAAGAGATATCAATAAAATTTGGGTTGTTTCAATTTATTTTTTTTTTTAGCTGATGTAAGTTGTGCGACTTCGTATCGTACAACAGGTGCATTTTTTATACCAGTTTTATAGAAAAAAGTAAACTTAGAGGCGAATCCGGAGAAAAAGTGGCCACTTGGTGTGCCATAAAGTTTGAAATCCTGCCGTTTGAAATTCTCTTCCTTAATATAGAGGTCTTCATTCCCGTGCTCGGGAGCTGTTGCTCTATTATGCTACTAGATATTATCACATGAGCCGTCTTCAGCCGTTGCTAGCAAAATATGTTGAAACAATTTTTCATGGTTTCTCGAGAAGCCGCCGAAAATGTACCGTGAGCATTGAAAAGTACTAATATGACTATGAGAGCAGATCCCAGAGGAAGCTTTTGATACGCAGCACTTGGTAAATGCTAGGGGGTTCTTGAACTTTTTGACGCCCCTCGCCGCAAAACTTCCTAATATTATCTGTTGAATAAAATCCGTTTCAATACTCCGATGCCATGGGTTTTAACCTGATGAGCAACAGCACAGAGGCAGTTAGTTCGTTAACCATTACGCGTATACATCAACGAAATTGACGCAATATAACAGATGTTTCAGCGCCTGGTATTCATTCACTAGCAAAGAACATTCTGGATCGTCGTGAAAACACCTTAAACACCTTTATTGCTCTCAAAAGCATTTATTACAACAGTTCTAAAATCATACAATAAAACACAGAATACAATAAATTTAATTTGAGAACATGCCTATGTAAAGCTAAAACTGCTTATTAGGCACATGTCATCAGAGGTCAAAATATTTACTAATACATTCATTTCCGAACATGATTTTAAAACGTTCGTCGGACATTGGTTGCACTAACTCGTTTGGAAGCTGATTGAATGCCTGAACGCTTTGAAATATTGTGAATCTTTTCTCTACTTCGAGCCTAACAACTGGTAAGTTGAATCTCCCATTTCTAGTGCCGTAATGTGTATCGGGAAGAAGTGAGCGAAAATGCGAGTCAAAGAACTGGTTTTTGCCAGACATAGCCTCTCGTATGAATTTAAGAATAAAACACTTATTGATATCTTTGAATTTAAGAAGTTCAAGTTTTCTGTGCATTTCATTTCTCGACATAAGGGGAATGTTACTGTTGTCTCGCTTGACTTCTAAAATAATTCTTAACGTACCATTGATTATAGTCGATAATCGTTTGGTTACATTTTCCGATGCTCCGCCCCAAATTGTAATGCCATACGTCACCTGTGAGTATAAGAGCGAGTAATACAAGGTCTTTAGAGCTTCTTGAGCCAAATATCTTGATGCAGCGTATATGGCCCCTTTTACTTTACTGAGCTTCTGACACAATTCGCTGGCATGAGGTAGAAATTGCAATTTTTTATCAATTATTACATCTAGATATTTAAACGCTTCTACTCATTCCAATAGCACTTCATTAAAATACACAGGTGGTAGTTCTTGTACACTAACAGGGGTAAAAAGCATTAACTTGGTTTTAGCTGCATTCGCTGTAAGCCTATTGTTACAAAGCCATACAAAAATATTATCAGTTAGTTGTTTCATCCTAGTAATCGCAACCTGCAAAGACCTATCAGTGACATTGAATACAGAATCATCTGCAAATAAGATAACATTAGCATCTTCAATTAAAATAATGTCATTGATAAAAATATTAAATAAAAGAGGTCCTAAAACAGACAAATGGGGTACACCCATATTTACACCCCTACTGCAAGATTGATGCTCTCCGATGACTACTATCTGCTTGCTGTTTGCCAAGTAACTGGATAAAAGATTTTTCATTGAACCTCTTACTCCGTAATGGTCTAACTTATGAATTAAGATATTTTTGTCAGTATCAAACGCTTTTTGCATATCTAGGAATAAACAAATAGTACAAGTCTTCTGATTAAACGTGGGTAAAATGCTAGAAATGAGGCAAATATGGCTTGGGTTGTGTTTTCTCCTTTCCTAAAACCAAATTGTGACTTGTTCAACACCTGATTTACTCCAAAGAAATGCATGAGGCGCGAATGTAGTATTTTCTCGAAAATTTGGTTAAAAATAGGAAGCGTTGAGATGGGTCGGAAATTTCACAATTTGTTTTTATCACCCCCTTTATAAATTGGAACAACTCGAGCCATCTTAAGCGTATCTGGATAAATTCCTAGCAGAATGCACTTATTCAGAATGGAACATAAGTATGAAGCAATGTTTCGTAAAATCAGCGTTAGGTGCATGGGCTGGAGTTCATTCATGTGATATCTCTTACTTTTAAAACCGTTAACAATACTAGAAATTTCATTTGTGGATATTGGTTGAAAGTTAAGATTAGTTTCGATTCGTTGACCAGTTACGTGATATTGCACATTGCGTTCGGGTAAAGCTTGCACCATATTTTTAGCCACCGTAGTTAAAAACTTGTTAAACTGATCTGCTAGTTCTGCACCGTAAACTATACTACCATTCACTTGCATTTGTGTCACTGGTTCCGGCGCTGGACAGCCTATTAGTTCATTAATAACTTTCCAAGATTTTTCTTGACTACTAGCAGAATTTTTAGTCAACTTGAAGTAATAGACTTTTTTGTAGTCCTAACAAGAGTGTTCAATACATTTCGATATGTCGTGTCAGACTTTTTCATTATGACATTATCTCGGTATAGTTTATATAGCTTGTGTTTCTTTCTTATTAACAATTTTAACTCTTTAGTCATCCACCGAGCAGGTACACGCCTCACTCGCATTCGTCTCAAAAGTAAAGCAGAGAAATACAATCTATATAGATTTCCAAGAAGTGTGGCCAGTTCTTCCGCTGGGTCATCACCGCACTCATCTGGCAATGCCATCAGCGATACGCTATTTACAAATTTGTTACAGCTATCTTCGTCTTTAAAATTTTGGCATAGCTTCTCTTTCTTATCTAGCTGATTAGTATTAAACACAACATAACTAGGTATATGATCCGCTAAATCCGCACTGACAACTCCGCATAGTTCAATCCCATTATAGGTCGAGTTACACCAAATATGATCTAGTAAAGAATGCTTTGTTATTGGATTTTCTGGTGATATTCGCGTAGGGAGGTCTATGAGCGGAATGAAACCAGAGCCTGTCATTATATTAATAAATTGATATATTGGATTAAATCGCAAAGGATTGAACAAATTTACGTTGAAATCACCACAGAGTACACTAGGAATATTGCTGCATGAGAGTAGAAAAGTCTGATAACTCAATGCTCCAAGGGATATGCTCTAATCCAACTTATCAGAGTTCGGCGCTCAAGCAGCGGTGGGTTAGGATTCTGTATGTAGGCAACGACCTCCAT
>LQNS02020117.1:2164458-2176156 GCA_001587735.2 Parhyale hawaiensis | reverse complement strand
GCGTGCAACTTGTATTATTATTATTGTTACAAGCCCCTTGGCCAGGCCAGCTAAAATGAAACGCTGTGTCTCAATCATACTGTACAAGGATAATCTGTTAAATTCTCTGTTCCAATGCTGTCAAGAGTTCTTTCTATCTCCTGTGTGAAATTGAGCTGCTCAATGCCATTCGTGTCTGCAGGTGTAAGCTGAGTGTATCTATTTATTCTCATTGTACGTGGCCACCAATATTTGTGACTGGGCCTAATTAATAGGTTGAATTTTGGCTACTTTGTCTGTACCTGTAAGCTTGTAAGCATATTTTGTGAACCCATTGTGTTCGTAATAAAAGCTAATTATTATTATTATAGTTGAGATATATGATGTACTAGAGTGTCATTAAATGTAGCAATTGAGGACATGGGAGGACGATAAAAGCATGATAGAATTAGGTTAGTATGCCCGCAGGGTAATTTTAACGTTACCGAAAAACAAAAAGAACATGAATAGAAATGCAGCTATGCTGCAACAGGTGTTCCAAACGAATGAAGAGGATACTGCGCATAAAATTGTTCGAAAGCAGAGCAAAGCGCACTGAAGAAATACAAGCAGCATAATATCCTGAAGCGATCTGAAACACCGGAAAGCATGTGATACATATTGTTGCAAAGTACTTTCACATGTAAATTACTGTTGGTGAAATGCTATGAAACAATAAATGATCCGAAAAACCGTATACATATTATATGGCACAATGAAAAATATCGTTAATTATAGTGTTTGTAGAAGCGATACAAAATGCTTCAAAGAAATAAAAATACACGTCGCAAAATATTGCACAAATAGAGCACTCTGAGAGCGCATACCTCCGCCAAGCGAGGCAACGGTAACAGAAAATTCAAATTGGCTCTGAAACCATAATTTTCTTTGTATAAACTCCAAAGTCTAATTATTTGTGCCTTTTGATAGTAATAACAGCTTGTGCAATTTTCTTGAAGATCCGTTCATAACTTTTTGAATTACTGTACACTGCTAACAAACGTTAAGACAAACATGAGTCAAACATACAAATGAAAAAACCGATCTGCACCAAAATTTAATAATTTATGTCTTTTAACATTACTAATAACCCCTATAAATTTCATAAAGATCCATTAATTATTTTTTGAGTTATTGTGCTAACAAGCAAAAAATTAAAAACAGTGACAAACGAACGAACAAACGGATCATTACCAAAATTTGGTCATTTACTCTTTGTTATATACCTAACAATTTATGTTAACTTCATAAAAATCCATCTCTAACTTTTTGAGTTATGGCATTGAAAAAAATGAGGCAGACAAACAAACAAACGGGTGGACATATCATCACCAAAAGTAATCCATCTGTTTCTCCTAACATACCAAACAATCCCCGTAAATTTCGTCCAAATCGGTTGGGAACTTTTTGAGTTATATTGGTGACAGACAGACAGAGAGACAATGAGACTGTCAGAAAAACACGACGAAAACATAACCTCCTTGGCGGAGGTAACTAGGTCAAGTGTAGCACGCTTCTATGAAACGAGGCGGAATTAATATCCCTAGGCTGCCTCACAAGTTACTTTGGTCTTGCGTTTCGGGACACTTTTCTTTTTGTGCTCATTTTCCATTCTTCCTTCTTTTCCTACACTCACTGGGGATTCCCGTTTTATGCTTACTCATTCTTCCTAAAACGCAGTACCTACAGGAAGTGTTCCGAGCATTGGTTCCCCATTCTTCTACACAAGCTGCGTCTTCCTTTTGATTGTCTTGAGACTTAAACTACTTTATTGATAAGCAAACTACGATGTGCCTCGCTGCAGTGCAGACTATAGCAGCGGCTTTCTTACTCTTGCATGCTGACACCCCCTGAGCATACAGGCAAGTTTCCAGCCAGCCACTCATTTCCTCCTGCCTAGGAAAAGGTATAGGAAAAGGGCCCTACACCGCCCATCCAAATAGGAAATAAACGTACACTGGTCCGCGCTGTAGGTCAATGGCCGCTAGAGCTAAGATGAGTACACAGCTGTGGCCAAACGCATTTTGCGTCAGTTATAGCGTCAAAGACGGAAGATTCATTTAACAACTGCGCCCCCTCCTCCCGACCGTCCACGACGCTGGCATGGCTTATCCTAATGCCACCGAGCTCTTCTGTCCTTATAACGTAATAATATTGAGCTCTGCTTGTGCTGAGCAAGTTCGGGGGTTGGTAACGAGCACCTGCCTTAATTTTGGCGGCCATGCAAAGCAGTGGTGGTATTACAGTACCATCCATAGATCGGTCAGGTGGATCTCGGAGTCCATTCTTAATTCGTAAGTACTATTTTAACGAATATTAAAAATGAATTTATCCTGTGATGGTGCAAGGTAACCCAATAATAATACCGCACATGCGCATGAACAAATTCCTTGTTAACTGCAGTGTTTCTGTTACGGTGAGCCTTACTATCGAGCAAGTAACTAGCAGTTCCAATCGAATGTGTGATGCTATATGCAGTACGTGTTAAAATAATTGTTCTGCTCTAAGTACCAATTATAATAATGACAATAAACAAGCTGTAAGTGTTGCTACGCTATGCGCTGTGTTAGTAATTATATTTTGCACCCTGTACTGGTAAATAGGGTGGTGACATCAAGTTCCGCCCTCCCTCTGTGACTGTTGCAGGGTGTTATTGTGCATGCGCTGGGTGCACCGTATAAACATTTGTCCCAAGTGTAAACTGCCCTCATCACTTCTCTTGTCGCATTGACTTATAGTCCTGAAGCACAGTGGTTTGTATGTACCTGCAGTGACTGAATACTCCCTGTTCCAGTCTGACTTCGCCAGAGTTGTTGTGGTGTGTGCTATAAGTGCAGCTATAGACCGCATTGGTTATCTGCAGCGGGACCGCTCTCTTCCAAATTGTTAAATTTCTTCTCTTTCAAAATTTCATTATTGAAAATATGTAAACATAATACTGCTCTGTCAACAAGAATCAAAATGGATACTATAGCAAATGATTCTCTATCTTCAAGTTCGTCTGAAACCGATAACGAATGCAATATTACTACCGGCAGCGTGAGTCTTCAGGAAGATCTGTCAAGTATTCATAAAATGCTTAAATATTTGAAATCTTATTCACCAGTAAGAACAAATCCTGGCAGAGCAGCCAAACGCCCTAGTAAAGCAATAAAGGAACAGCATTATCAAGTCAAAATGATTAAATATCTTGAGTCTCTATTCCAACTCAACTCGAAAGTTGTTTCTGAGCTTGAACAGCTGCGTGCTGAAATTGAAACCCTGAAGGCTCAAATCACTTCATCTGAGATATCAAGCAATGAATCAACTAGTGGTTCAACTAATGAAGTAGCTCCTACTGCCACCTTAATTTCAAAACCAGCTAATGTTTCAACTAATGGGGTACCCCATCCTACGCCAACTCCGGAACCTGGAACAAGTGCCAACTTTGATTCTTCAAATAATATTCAACATGTCTCTGGACCTGATTTGCAAAAATTCAATTCCAAAATAGATAACCTTGAACAAGAAGCACTATCTAATGTAGTTATGGTTCAAGGGGAAATTGTGGATAGCATCATCTCATCGGAAGCATCTAATGAAAGTGGTTCGAATAATTCATTTGTCGACAAAGTGTGTTCAGCGTTATCCACCAATTTGCATCGCATCTCCGCTAGTGATATCACCGACTGCAGCAGCAGAGGCAAAAGTAAAAAACACCTCCGTATTGCCTGTGTCTCTAAGGATGTTAAAATTAAATTACTATCAGCCATCAAATGAGCGAAGCCTAAAAACATCTACGTCTGAGAATACCTCTCCCATGAGCGAGCATCTCTTCTCTACAAGCTCCGTTTTCTAAGGAAGCAGCACTCTCTGTTGCAACGAGTGTTGTCAAGAAACGGAAGCATCTATTACAAACTAAATGATAGCAGTGATCTGAAACAACTTGAGTTGAAGCTATTAAATATGCGTGTGTCCACTAATCGATGAATCTAGGTTTTTATTTTGGATGCAATGTACTGCTTTCGTCCAATATGACTTTTTGAATGGAAGAGTCTCCATCTTTTATGTTTCGTGATGAAAATGATAATAATTTTCTTGATTTTAACTGTCAAATTACCTATATAAATAACTTTAATAAAAGAATTGTAAATTTTTCTACTGATGCATTTTCAATTATCTTAGTTAATATTCGTAGTATGCGTAAGAATTTTGCTATTATGGAAACGTACTTCCGTCACTAAAGATTAAATTTGATATCATTGTGTTTACTGAAACTTGGCTTACACCTGAAATAAATCTCATGTTCCAGCTATCTGATTACAATCAAGTCAATATTTATCTTAACCGCCATGGAGGCGGTGAGCATTATATCATAAAAATCTAATTAAAATCCAAATAATAGATAATTTGTGCATCGTTAATGATATAGTCGAATCTTTGAGTGTGGTATTGAAAATTAATATTGATAAAATATTTTTAGGGTGTCTGTATAGACCACCTAGTTCAAAAATAAATGATTTTAATACGTATTTGTTAGAACAGTATCTTCCTGCAACTTCAAATTATAACAAAGCTATTTTTTGCGGGGATGTGAATTTGAATATGTATAACCAGCATGGATTACCGGGAATAGATCATTTTATCCATATTATCAGTTCATATGTTATGTATTCTTTCCTGCTATAACCAAGCCTACGAGGTTTTCTCCTAATAATCTCATAACAAAGTACTCATTACTTGACCAAATTTGGTTGAATTTTTGTTCTAGCACCCAGTGCATGTCAGGTGTTATTGACGCAGCAATCAGCGATCACTTGGCTCCATTTTTAGTATATGAGAGCGAGCCCTTGACACACTGTAAGACAATATAAACTAGATGCTTGCACGATGTTGAAAAACACAATTGCTTCATCAGCAGAATGTCTTTAGCCTCTTTTGCTTATGTACACGAGCATTCCTGTCCTGACCTTGCAATGCAACAACTTCTTGAACAGATTTATTCCATCTATTACGATTGCTTCCCGTTAGTAAAGATAAAATGTAAACCTAAATTCAAAAAAGCCTGAATGGTTCTCTCGTGATCTGAAATATGTTATTAGGAAAAAAATTCAGGTTGCTCAGGATGTTCAAACGTGGATTAATAACGAAGATATGCTATACATCCTACAGAAATGTATTAAATAGACTAATACGAAAATGCAAAGAATATTATTATAAAAATAAAATCATTGAGTCTAGAAATTCATCTCGTAAATTATGGCAGGTATTGAATGATGTTCTTGATAGAAAAACCAAACGTAAGTCTGTTTCTCTGAGTGTTAATAGTACGGTACTTCCTGACACACAATCAGCTAACTTATTTAACGCGCACTTTACTTCAGTAGCAAAGTCACTGGTGGAGACCCTCCCTCCTCAAGAAGGAAATTTTACAATCAATACGAATTATGTTGCTATAGATTGTATTTTTAGGCCTACCTGTCCCAATGAAATGGTTAACATTCTTAAATCTTTCAGTAATAAGCGCTGTTATCGAGATGAGATTCAACCTTCATTACTGCTTAAAGTTATACATTGTATTGCTGATCCTCTTTGTCATATCTTCAATTTGTGCTTGGAAAACGGCATTTATCCTAATGTATTAAAACATGCTCGTGTTATTCCTATCTTGAAGTCAGGTAGTCCGAATGATGTGGCTAATTATAGACCCATATCTACGTTATCTATCTTCAATAAAATTTTAGAGAAGCCATTCATTCTAGGCTATCAAATTTCCTTTCATCACAAAACGTAATTTGTGGTCAGCAGTTTGGCTTTCGAAGTAAATCTAATACAACGCTAGCAATTTTTCATCTTGTAAGTGATCTTCTAAAATGCATCCACGATAAAACATATAGTATATCATTATTCCTAGACCTTCGAAAAGCCCTTTTCTTGAAAAAAACTTGATCAATAATGGCATCGGAATGCAGCAAATGCGCTGATTAATAGTTACCTGTCTAACAGGGATCAATATGTACTCTGTAACTATGCCCAATCACATATATTACCCATTAATTCGGGTGTCCCACAAGGAAACATTTTAGACCAGTTATTATTTAACATTTTTATTAATGACGTTACTACCCTCTGTATGAATTGTGTATTGTAACTATACGGATGACGCAGTTTTCTGCACCAATAGTAGTAATTTTCAAGCTGCTATAACTGAAATGCAAACTTTTTAAATGTGTTGTCTGAATGGTTAACTCAAAATAGATTAACTGCCCATGAGAATCAAACCAAATTAATGCTATTCTCCCCCTGTACTCACCAATAGTTGCCACCTATCTTCTTTAACAATAACCTACTAAAATAAGATATCTTGGACTGACCTTTATGATAAGCTGTGTTTTAAGTCCCATATTGAAGACATTGGACGCAAGCTTAGCAGGGTTCTTAGCATAATCTATGCAATTTCTAATTATGTTGATCGTGAATCTTAAAATAGTTTACTACTCGTTGGCTCCTTCAGTGCTGGCCCAGAATATCGTCGTTTGGGGAGGAGCCCCACGTTGTCACATTCACAAACTTGAAGTAATATTGAATAATATACTTAGGCGAATACTACGTGTAGGACGCAACGAAAACAATGTGTCTCTAATGAGATGCAGTGAAATGTACTTGTCTTTACAAATGTTGCAATTTCACTAGGTCTACAACTATTCCTTACTTATTTTTTTTCGATTTGTGTTCTATAATCATCCTGTAGTATTTCTAAAGTATTGCAGTCCCTTAATCCCCAGCAAAATTACGAACTGAGACGTTCTGTTCTCAATCTCCCTACTGTGCGTGTAGACATTGAGAAACGCGCTACAGTATTTCAAATTGCCACTCTTCTCAATAAGCTTCCCGAGTATTTATTAGATCCCATTTCTGATAATATCTTAAAGCAACGTTTTAAAGAATACGTCATGCAATTTTATTAGCTTTTGTTTTATGTTGCCCAAAAAGTTTGTTAAACTTTGAGTGGCTACGCAGATGCATTATTCTATAGTGTATTACTACTTTACCAAATACTTGTAATGTATAAAATGTGTCTGTGAGTAATAAACCTATCAAACGTTATTATCAACAACGTAAAACCAGTTGTGACAGAAACAAAAGTTGGAAGTAACTATCAAAATTATCGCTTTATACAAAATCAGGTACCAACGACAGTTCGACAGCGTATCTGACTTATTAAGTAGTCTAAAGCAGATTCTGTAATTGGAAAGGGGCGACAGAATCATCACACCAGCTTCCTGTGTAACGCTATCTCTAATAATAGCGCTGGTACTACACCTGCGAGTGAAACATCTACTCGGCGCTGCAATGTGTGCACACACCGACGTGACACAAGCGCCTGGAGGTCCCTACACCTTCTGTCTGCAGTGTATGGAATATTTCCCAGCAATGCAAATGAGTCGAATGAGATCATTTCCTGGCGGTTATTTCCGCTGGAATTCTAGCGGCATTTCCCTAATTAGCCAGGGAAAGGTGCAGCAGGTCCTGGGGATAGGGTGGCAAGTCTGGGAGTTGGGTGACAAGCTTATATAGGGAGATAGGGTGACTAGTTAGGGGAAGGTAGCAAGTCGAGGAAGAGGGAAATCATATCCGGTCAGTATAACGGACCTGTCAGTATGTTCTATTTGTTTTATTTGCGGGAATGTTGCGTCAGTCGAGTTCATATAATTATATTGTCAGCAGAAGGTTAAGCGGTAGACGTGTGAGCACAACTCCGGAGCAATTTCTTTATTCAGAGGTGAGATTGAACGTAAACTAAAGCGCAAATTAGCTACAGCGTAATTTGTCTCCCACATAAAATGGCTGTGCCCTGAGCTAAACGCAGATAATTTGCCCATTGGTGTTTGTGCTTTGCTTCTTTAGGAAGTCCACAAAAAGACAAATTTCGACATCTTCGGGATGCTAAAACATGAAACGCTTACAACCCGTTGCGAAGATCGTGTATCATGTTACAGAATGGGAATCATAATCACATGATGTAATGAACAAAATGTGGTCATTTTGCCTTTTAACCATTCTGATAATTCATGAGAATTTTGTGACCATTCTTTCATAATTATTTTCTATTGACAAGCTTAGATATCAATAATCATAGAGACAAATGGACAAACGGACTCACAGATCATCACAAAAGTTTGATCAGTTGCTCTTCGTAACATGCCCAATAATTCCTGCATATATCATGAAGATCTACTCAGAACTGTTCTAGTTATAGTTCCAAAAAAATACAGACAGATAAACAAACTGTCGGATGGACCTTCATCAAAAGTTGATCATCTATTCCTTCAAGCCAACCTAACATTCCCTGCAAATTTCATAAAATTCAGTTCATAACTTTTCCAGTTATCTTGAGGACAGACATACAAATTAGTCATAAGTTCATTTTCATTTTGTTCCACTAAAAAAAATTCAAATCACAGTCGTACGCTAAAAATTGATAAATAATGCTTTTCATTTTACAAATTAATAGGTGTATAAATAATGTATCGAAACTGGTAGCGGTGCGTTAGAGCTCTTTATACTTGTTGTTTGCCGCTTGAATGGGATGTAGGTAACCACCTGATGCTGAAGCGCTGTCAGGGCAAGTTTATGTCGCTAAACTCAGAAAGTTGTTGACAGAAGTTGAATTCTTAAACCTGCTTTTTCTACAGCATTTTTCATAATGAGTTGTAAGTTTGAGCTAAGGTGTGCTTTCAAGTTGTATTGTAGACTCGGACGCGGCAAAATTAAAATTTTCAATTAAGTTCAACATGCCAATGTTGATAGTGGTTTTTCAAGAACAATTGGACGAAGTTCGGTTGAAAAATGAAGTTAGTAACGGAAGATATTCAATGGCAAGGAGTGAGAAAAATGGAGAAAAATCTTCATACATGGGCGTTCTGATGACCGGATGATGGTCATACTGTTTAGGGAAATGTTGAACTTGACTCATACTACCGCTATCGGATTTTGCTCAATGAACTGAAGAGGAAAAAAGTCTGCAATAAAATGCAGTACCGAGTGTTGTTTTAGACATTGTATTTTCAAAGGAGTTTGCAGTAAATGAAAACTTTCCCCCGGCTCCCTAACAGCCGTTTTCGCCGTACATGAGCCCCTATGACTTTCCACTTTTCCCGCATCGAAGCATATCATTTTAGTACATTTGGGAACGCTTAAGGAGCAGTACCCTACCAGCTGAAGGCAGGGCCCTACAGCACTGAATTTCAGTGCTGTTATGAAGATTTAAATACTGTTTCCAGCTCTGTGTCGCTTTCTAAAGTGTCTACAACGTGAATTAGACCGTGTTGATTGTAATAGTAATTTGAATTGAGCAACAAGTTATAGCACATGAATTTCATCACTCCATGTACACTCCTCACTTGCACTGCCTCGCATTCGAGTAACAGAAATGAGTTTAAGTAAAGAGATAGGAAAAAACTCATCTGCTGAACGGCGGAATCGCTGGCTTGATACTTTTTTTACTTGTGTGCTGAAAATATCTGAATTACCTCTGTTTGGTAGCATAGATAATAGACTTTATTTCCTTCCTACGAAAAATATAAAATTTCTTGTTTTCTGCTTGAAGCTCATAATTCGCAAATTGAGTAGATCAAATGAGCAAAAAAGGGGAAGGTATCTCTGAAAACCGGGTCGCTAAGCAGAATTAAGAAAACCGTAAATAAACGGACCAAAAATTATTATACATACATATATATTATAGTGTTGAGTGACTCCGAATCCAATAGTAATGCTATCATACGTCTAATTAGCTCTTCGCTAATAATCTGCGGTTCCACCTATTGATCGTTCCATTCTGTTAATCAAATATACTTCGGCAAATGAGGATAAGTTTTTGCCAGAGTTTGTCTGTCAGCAACATAACTCAAAAAGTTATGTACGGAACTTCATGAAATTTGCAGGGAATCACGATCGAAAAACTGATGATTAATTTCCGGTGAATCCGTTTGTTTGTCTGTCTATCAATATGTCTCAGTTTCAGGTCCGTGCCAGACTTCTGTACGCCCTCGGTGGCTGCCACTCTTAGGATTCCCTATAAAGGCTATACTTCCAACTTTTCCAATAAAATATCTTTTTTAATTGTTTGTGCCTTGAACAGTGTCATTCCATTTACTATTCCTTCAATAATAACCTTAAGATTATACATATATGTCTTTTATCTTTTATGAAACCATTATATTTATTATTCATTCATTGACAAAACCATCATGCCATTTACCGAGGATTCAATGAAGTAAAACACTATTTCAACATTATTAATTTATCCTTCAATAGAAAATCTATCGTTTTATTTATCTTTAGAGGCTATCACTCTATTTATTTATCACTCATCTTCCAGAATCTTTCCTTCTACCCATTTATTCTTCCAAAAAGGCAACGAACTCTTTATCAATCACGTAAAAAACGCTAACGTTCCATTTATTTATTCTTCACAAGCTATCGTTCCATTTATATATCCATTAAAAAAGCTATGGCATTTTACGACGTCAGCCGTCAAACTAACTCGCCCCATTTATGCTCTCTCCCAAATGGCTCAAAGTTTAATGGGCGAAATTAACAGATTAGGGCGACCGCAAGACGCCGCCGCCGAACATGTCACAGACGTGTCGGCGCGACACATGTATCGAATTTCCGAAGCAATTTCGGCGTCCATTTTCGTCGCTTTATTGCTTGTCGCTCGCCGAAATTGGTGCCACCGCGGGACTTTATTGGTTTGTGATAGAAAGAAAAAAAAATTGTACGCCGTGGATCGACTAAAGTCCTAAGCGGTATGCCTGAGACGTTTGTACCGTAGTGAGAGTTTTATTATCTGCGGCTCTCTAATTCAGCTTCTGTACGAACACCATGGACTTGAAATCTCAATTTTATATTATAATGTTGAAGAACATCGGCTCGTATCTTTCCTTTTCCATTAATTATTGGAGTTCAAATTGTAAATTGGTGCAGGTATGAATACCATAAACGAGGGCCTATCCTTGCACTGTCAGCTTGAAGCTTTCATGGTAATATAACTAGTCATGGGAATACGGTAACGGGATAAATAATTTAGCTAAAATTCCGTTAGTAAACCAGTGTTTGCACGAATACCATTACCAAGAAAGCTACAAATTATTTGAGAGTAACTGCATATTTGCAGCAGTGGATGGATTTAAGGCACTGTAGGTGTGGTTGATGCTGACACGCTTCCCATGAACTTTGATTGTTTTCTTATACATGGGTCTTGGAAGCTTCGTAAGAAATTGTCAATGTGGAGAAAACTATCAATTCGATCTTCATATGAATACCATAATTATGATGGCTGCTTCCTGTCTTNTTGATTGTTTTCTTATACATGGGTCTTGGAAGCTTCGTAAGAAATTGTCAATGTGGAGAAAACTATCAATTCGATCTTCATATGAATACCATAATTATGATGGCTGCTTCCTGTCTTGCGTTCGCAGGCATACCGTTGTCATGGAAACCTATCAGTGATGCAAGGATCATGTGGAAATCTTGGTTGTCACTCCTTGCTAAGTAAGAGCATTATATATCTAATCTAATCTAATACTAAGAATGACCGTCGTGTGTTTATAAATATATATATTTATATGTTTGGTGTCACGCTCTTAACGAAATAGATAGGCGGAAATTAGCCCAGGTTGGAGGCTCTGGTGCTCCT
>LQNS02020117.1:2136800-2146875 GCA_001587735.2 Parhyale hawaiensis | reverse complement strand
TACGTTCTGTACAAACGCACAAATGTTCCACCATCCACGGTTATTTTACATCTAGAGCTCCACGGCCGGCTAACCATAACCGTATATAATTATAACCCCCTGACGGTAGCCTGAGAAGCAAGTTAAAAATATGGACCTTATTTAAGCAGCCCTGCAATTGTTGTTATTAGGGAAAATTGGCTTAAATGGAACCTGGACCAGGCGCGGCGGTGGCTCCATCTCCTGTGCAAGGCTTTCTTTCTAGCAGACTCCGTGGTAGAACTTCGAAAGTTGTTGTTCGGCACAAAATGTTGTTGTCCGTAGGGTGAATGTTGATGAGAAGTGTAAGTTGCCGCCAATAATACGACATGAAGAAGCTGCAGCAACTGTTCGTGTCATTGTTCGTGTTTCTAGTCGAGATTTGACTATGAAATTTAGACTGACAACCGTACAAGAGATGTGTCTGAAAGGGACCTTAGTCATACAAGGGAACAGACGCAGACAGTGAATTAAAAAAAAAGTTAAGAATTGCTGAAGTGACTGAATTTTTCTTTGTGCGGGCCAGTCCGCGATGTGGTAATTTAATGAGCTTTTACGTTCATTAGGTTGAATTTCTGTTAGTCTTGCAATTTTCGTTTATCTTTTCCCATACACAGAAAGAAGGGCATGTACTAAACAGGAATTTACATTTTTAAATTATTGTATTCAATGCATTTATCTACCTGTATAAATATACATTGGTCTATATTAGGTATAGTGCTCGAGTTCTGATATAATAAAAACGCAATATATATCTCTACTAACTTTCATTCAATGTCGGGTGCAAAGTCCATTGCATTGTGGCTCTATTGAAAACTGGATGAGGTGGAAATAATCCTGAAAATATCCCTTCAGAAAACTTGCCTAAATGAAAGCAACACTGAAGTTTCTACAGTTTCAAGCGTAACGGGTTTGTGATTAGCTCCTAAAACTCGAGTCCAAAATTGTGAATCCAGCAATTAATGCTGAGGCTGGGGTTATTGGTTGCGCATCAAATTGTGCTGATCCAATTGTTCAGATCCACCCCACCCAAAAGCAATGTTAAATTTTATATATTTCAAATAAAATTTAAACCCACTGATGTGTTTCTCATGAAAGTTTAATATCTAAATGATTTCTTATATTTTTTTACACTTTCAGTGTTAGTATACATCACCTGGCGGTCATTTTATTGTCACTGCTTCCTATATTTATAATTACGTCAACTAAAGCTTATAATAGCTTTATAGTTTGAAATTGTTTGAAAAATATATATCTCCATCTGTTGATATTTTAGCGTATTTATGTACATCTATTTATTGACCTGCAGCTACATATGTAGTACGGGGCAAAGGTCTATTGTTGAACTACTTACTGTCTTCTAAATGCTGGCTCATTTTGTTAAAATAGCATAAAAAATATATTTTGAGACGTAAAGTGCACTGAAAACAAGCGACGCACGCACTGTGACAAGTATTGTATATCAGACTAACGGAAAAAGTTTCTCAGTCGTCTAGCACTTTCTTTAAGCCAATAGAACTATACCACAAAATTAAAAGTGACCACTGTCCCTCTTCAGCTAGTAAACTTTGCAGCCTGCTCGGGCTTGGTTCCCGTTTTAGACAAGTTCTCGCAACAATACTTGAGGGCTTCGTTTCTAAGCCTCGATTCCTAATTGCCTCGAAATACTCGTATAAAGTTTAATTGGCTGCGTTGCTACTTGGAAACAGCTTTACACAATTATCAGCAGGTTTATTCCCAGTGAGGTCACACTCATTCTCCTCATAACCATGTCATCAACGCACCCTTCATATTAAATGCTGGGCGGAAGCTCCTGCCTGGACTGCTCAGAAATTTTATTAGTTCCAGTACAAGCAGTATATATGTTACAGCTTTCTATTGCTAACGAATTATCCAAAAGTATCTGTGTTTCAAGTAGCCCAATGTGTCGCAGTCCATGTGTAGAAATGCTCGCAATTTGAACGCAGTGTACGCAGCACCGGCCCGCGGAGGAAGACGTGGGTCCAAAATAATTGAGTTAGGGCATGATAGTCCATTAAGGCTTTCCATCCGTTTCTGTCGAATTGCCGAGAGTGGACCCGCATGTGAAGGCACAATAATGATCATGTTATCAGAAGCTTTTATTTTCTGGTAATATATATTTTTCGAGTGCTATACTGTAATCATAGCACACTGGTGTACGAAGTAACTATCAATATGATAAGCAGAGCTACAACAATGATAACTACTTGTCATGCATTGAAATCACTGTTTGGTGAACTATAGGTCTAGACTTCACTATAGGTCTAGACTTCGTGTACAATCGTCACAACATGACCTCAGTGTATACGACAGCTAACCTGTGCGTCTATCCATCCAATGTCGCTAGTGCTATTTTGAAGCTTTTAGCATTATTATTATTATTACTATTAAAACTTCACGCTTGAGCTCCCACGGACAGGTAATACAACCCAAATGAAGCATCTTGCAACACCGGGAAGCCCAAAACGCTGCTAAACGAAATCCAGCAAAAACCATTAACAGCTGACTTACACGCCTGCAGGCCAATATGACCAAAAGCCGATGCCGGCAACAAATTCTAAACCTTAGCCGACCAGGGCACGAAGCACCGACAGAACTGATTAGTTCGACATACGACCTTGAGAGCAGGGAGAGAAGAATACAACCAATGCCTCACATTATTGTACACTCTATAAAACATACATAGCTCTGCGACTCTTCTCCTGCGGGACAGGTTCACTAGATCATTATCAGCGCACAGCCTGCTGGCTGAACTAACAAGTTGGTCCAACAGACGCAAGTGAGTGTCAGCAGCTGAAGCCCAGACCGGTGAGCAATACTCCAACACAGNTCCAATCTTAGTGGAAGCGCGTGACACCAACCTCCTAATATGCGGCTCGAAAGTAAGCTTCTCATCAAAGACAACACCAAGAATCTCCAAGGAGCTAGACTCCTGAAGCAAAGTGTCATCAATCTCCAGTTGGGGATGCCGCGGTACAAGTGTCCTAGACCGACTTATAATCATCGACTTGGTCTTACTGGCATTCAGCTTCATACTCCAGGCCGAGCACCATGCACTAATGCGTGACAAATCCCTATCACTGAGCGACAGCATATCCTAAATGCAACTTACTTAGTGCTGCACATTGAAGGTGTAACCTACAAACACACAGAAGTAACCTAACCGGCCGACACCTCATATCTACGCCATAGAAGTACCGATATATATTTTGAATCATGCGTTATAGCTAGAGAAATATTTCTATATTTAAATAGGAATATATCCAAAGGTCACTGTAATAAATCAGGCTTCAAGTGAATGAGGGAGGGCGTGAGCAGGGTCCTGCTGTATTGTGTCGATTAATACTTCACTGTAGTGTAAGTGAAACCATGAATGTGTTTCGAACAGTGGTGTCTGCCTTGTATCTATGTGTCCACGTGCTCCCATCTATCTGCTCGGGCGTAGTGCTTAGAGCACCTCCGACTGTTGTGATAAGTGGTTGTGCTGTGCCCCAGGTGCGGCTTCTTGTTTGTCGGTGTTAGGCTTAGATGGCTGTACTGTATGTGTTCTCCAGTTTTCTACGTACTTCTGAATTAACTTGCAACTGTCTGTCAGTGAATTTACTTTGATAAGGAAGTGTAAGGATCAGAATAATGTAATATATACGAGCAGATCCGCTTATTGCCGACGGTATCACTAAATATCGGTGGCGGTTGTTTATCTAAAGCAGTGTGTCATTTCTCCCTTGGAAAAGTTGGTCCACATTTACAGTCGCCAGTATGTATCTTCATCGAAACTACATGACCGACAATCATGAGTGAAGGAAAGTTCATTGAGAATATACGATCGAAAACACAGAGATAACCAGATCGACAACTCAGGATGGAAACCACAGGTCCTAGAACGCATGCCAAAGAACATACGACCGAGAATAGACGATCAAGAACGCGTATCTGAGAACAAAATTATACCCGAAAATACACGACCCAGAACACGTGACCAAGAACGCAAGAGAGAAAATAAATGACAAGAAAGAAGTATTTTCTTAACAGCGTAAAGCAAATAATACAACAGCAGAGCTTTGATAGGCTAATCCAACATTCGCACTATGAACACATCACCCATATATGGTGTATTTCCATCTAGAAATTAAACTACGAACAATCTTGTGCCAGCAGAACTTCAGTTAGTAAGCTATTGGTAAAACACTGATAGTTTCTGTGCATTCATTGATTTCAACTGCCACTAAGATCCTGTAGGCACCGCAGTTGGACGCGTTGCTGCAAAATTTATTTCGACGCTAATAATTGGGTGCCAAATTTACCATAAGTTATTAGCATCTGTTTGTTAACAAGCGCATTGTGTGGTAAGGTCTTTCATTCTTCATCTCCCTCTTATTATCTCCGTCTATTTACTTTATAATCAGCTTAGAATAGCAATGTTGAACTTGCTTTGCATGTCGCTTGATGATCTTCACTCAGGTCGGTATTGTTTCTTTTGGGTCCTCGCTTATGCCAGAGTTGTCTTCTTCCGTCACCACGAGTACAGTAATTCTACCCCTAGTACCTCAGTGGTTATTGTTGCTGACTTGCCCGTTATCAGGAGATTGGACGTTCAATTTCAAGTTAGGGAAGAAAGTCATGATACTTGGAAATATAAGTTCAGTATTCATTCAAAATCACAGGAGAGCCCTGACCTTAGGGTCACAAGAGTTGCTGTTGACCGAACCTTCCGTCCACATGTCGCCCCAGCTGAGGAAATCTGTGGTCCTAGTAGGAATTTATCTGCAGCAAGAACCAGAGCATGTGAGTTTCCTAGTTGGCTTCAGCGGTCAAAGCTGTTACCTTTGCCTTTACCTAGCAAGTTATTGACACAGAATGTATTAAGAGAGTTTCATTCGCCCTCATCACTCAAAATCATCTAATCCGCTGGCCTTGAACTTCAATCTTGAGGGCTCGATGACCCCTTTTGGCGCTAGTCAAGGTGTTGTTCATCGTAATGCGCTTGCGTGGAAAGCAGCCAAAAACTTAGTATGATAACATGGCGCAGCGCACCCATGTGGGGTAAGGCGCCTTTTCATAATAGCAAGAGTTAGTGCATTCGTAGCCACGTGTCACAACATGGAACGGTCCGGATACCCGCTGTGCAGCGGTGTATGGAAGGGTGAGACTGAGTGAAGTTGATAAGGTAAGTTATCACTGCGTAAAAATTACTTTCGTGTTGTTCACAATATTTCTGTAACGCAAGAAATAACTACTTTGGATTGTTATATCATGATTAAGTGTTATGTTTTCTGCTACATTTGCAATAATTCATAGGTTCTTGCAATTGATTTTATAGTGGCTATGAATGTTTAAATGGAGACATGTGGTTTAGAGAAAAGCGCCTGTTTTCCAAATTTCAACTATGTTGCCTCTACCGTACATCCCATGTCACTTGTTAGTTTGGCGTCCGCGACAATAATTAAAGAGGTTCAAGATGTCTATCATTCTTATATAATAAAATGCTTCGGGTATTTATTTATTTATTTACTGCTTTATTTATTTATATATATATATATATATTTATTTATTTATTTCGTGTCCGCTTTGAAAGAAATACATAGATAGGCGAGAAATAAGCCCGGTTGTAGATTTTGTAAATCGATGACCAGTTTGCAGAAGATGGCGACATCTGATAATTATTCCTTTATCTGAAGATACTTCTTGCTTGAAACACTTCTTGAAATCGAAACACTATGTATGTAGCAGATGGTCAACGCAGCGCTCTGGAGGGGGTGATTTTTCACGGACAGTAAACAACTATTTCTTCTAGCTTACTGTCTTTCTCTTCTTCTTCTTCTACACCAGTATTATTACCGTTCAAAGGGGGTCGCTGAAGCAGATCTTGCTACTCCATGTATTTCTGTCTTTTACCATGTGCTCTTTCAGCTCCATACCACGCATATCATCCCTCACACTGTCGTTCTCTGAAGGTACGAATTTTGCTTCATAGCCCAAAATTTTAGCATTTCACAGAAGCAGATATTTCAGTTCGAAACACCATATCTTGCCTACGGATCGCTGACATGCATACAAGCTGGCTGGAGTTACATTCAAGTTTATTGCAGTGTATTACTCAAGATTTATTTTTGCCTCTCACTATTGAAGAGGCACGCTTAATCAAGAAGGAAGTTGGGGAACGTATAAGACTATAAGTAGTACGAGACTACTACAGTATCAAGATCGAAGACGTGCTACGAATGCAAGGAAAAAGATGAATCGTCTATGCGATACAGCCAAGAAAGACTTGAAGCAGAAGGGTTACAAAAATGAATGAGAGCTGCTGATAAGCGTGAGCGGGAAAATGAGGAGATGACAACTCAGCGAAAAAAAGCCCTAAGGTTGAAAGCAGGCAAAGGATCAATGAAGAAAATGAAGCAAGTCAGAGAAGAGAAGATTCCTCAACGGCCTATATTGATAAAAAAATATCGATTAATGCGTGAATTTTTTCAAGCCCGGGTCCACTAGTATTATATAAGAATGAGGCCTCTATCGATTAACGATGACCCTCTGAGCGCTTCTGAAAAAGTACGTAGGCGCGTTGCCCCCCGTTACCCGGGGGTCCCCGATAATAATAAAAAATGAAGGTAAAAGTTTGTTTCCCTACCCATTCATCATTCCCGTTTTTTTTTTTTTTTTTGTTGTTACTTCATAAGAGGTGATTCATCGAGGCCGCCTCATTATTAACCATTTAACAAATGGAGAATCGTGTGCAGCTATTCCACTTCCATGAAGCAGTTTCCAAATTACTTCCCAAGCTACTAAAAATTACTGTAAAAACTGCAAATTCTGGAAATGGCAAGAATAAGTGCCTCGTTTCTAGGACGATTCCAACATACAGGAGTCGGTTGGCGACTAAAAGTTCTAGCCTTTGTTTGTATAATTAACTGAAAACAATATATATTGCATAATAATTCCTTTGTAGCATCATTTACCAAGTTAATGTCACATAACATTATTCTGCGCCTATTAATTCTAGCAAGAATACCATCAAACTTACTTCACTACGTAATGCCCGTATAGCGTTTACCACACCATAATAAATCCCATTGTATTTATTGTATGTAAACGCAAAGGAGGACGGAGAGCCCCCTGTCTGGATAATACCAGGTGTTGACGGGGCGAGAAACTGTGAGATCTTTCAGGTTATTAATTATTCAGGGTAGACGGATGAGCTCCCTCATACACGTACGGCTCTGCCTTAATATCCTTGCACTGATGCAGCGGGCAACACAGGTACCTTAAGAGACAATAGTAAACACATTAGCTCTTTATAAGTATGAGCAATTTCCGATTTTGTCTTCTAAGTCTAAAAGCTCTTACTCTTCCTCCCCCCACCCCAAAAAAAAAATCAGTGCCATTCACGCAGTAGGGCAACTGGGACGCTCAAGTCAATGATCGACAGAAAGGATATTATTTGATAGCCTGAAATAAATGTTCTATAAATTTTGAAGCCGTGGAAAAAGGAAGATTTTATCGCCTTCCAAAGATGGCCATAGTTCCTTATATGTAAATATGTTATATATATGTTGGGTATCTCCTTATATATCAGATCTTCATGGAAATGCAAGAATATCTAGAGAATCTAAAGCCAATTATCGGTTAGCTAACTTCAGCGCTGAAGACCTCATTTATGGTGTTTTTACCGACAAGGTAATAATATTCCTCTTATATTTACATCAACATTTGGGGTATTCCTTATTTTCTCCAGTTTTACAGTCCCCATCATTAAGGAATTAGCATAAATACGACGTTTTTTCGTACTTTGGAGCGGGACTAGCGTAACTTATCTCAGAGAATTTAAATTGCAAGAATTTTCGTGCTCACCGCATGTCCAACACAACCGCTTCGCTCCTGATGCGAATAATAAACATATACTGTATGCAAATACTCAACTGCTAACTAGCTATCCCCCAGACTTACTGGCTCAGCATTGGCCCAGTTTAGTAAACCTGCTGCGCATCAACACGCCATTGCTGGCTGGATGCCGAAAGTTGCCTGCCAAGTAGAGAGATGCAATCGCACTCTTCCTCATTTGAGTTGGTTAAAAGAGATGAAAGTTTGTTGATAAATACCGAGTTTGAACTGTGTTCGCAGATTACTTTGCGCAAACTTAAAGGATACTTAACACTTGCAAAGCTTCTTCTTTGATAAAAACAGTCATGGCGTGCTCAGAATATTGCGATTAAATTTTATCCAATGCACAGGGATGAAACATCGGTTTCATGTCACGATTTCCTTCTTTGTTTTTATCACAAGCGTTTTCTCTTTTGTAAGCCGCAGGACTTCATTATTCTTCTAAAAATAAATAATACTTATGATTATTCGTCTTGTGAGTCTTCGAACGAAGTCCAAGTGACGTTTTCCAAATTACCTCACGTGTGTGGAGTCAAGATGCTGGGTGTCTTCTGTGGTGCCGCAGTTAGCGACCAAAGAGAGAATCATCAGCGAAATATCTCCACAGTGCACGTAACCGCTGGCTACTGATATTCTTCTTGAATGAGAATCCAGCAAATCATTAATGCTATAACATTTATATTAGTGGTATTTCGAATATGCCTCGGCATTCTGTTAAATAGTCTTGCTCCCCCGAACAGTGATATCAATACTATATATTTGCCACCATCTTTGCTTGGACTGCGAACAGAACAAGTCCTTTCCAGTCTTTCTGATCGTCTGACGGCAGTCAGTTCTTCTACATTCATAGTGATACGTTCCAGAATATTTCAAACTTATTTCATTGTAATGCGCTCGAATCTTCGTTGTATTGAATACAAGACACTTGTGGTAGTTGTATTCTTGCGTACCTGGAATTTTATTTGGTGACCGATCTTTGAATGGCTTCAAGGTGTTTCAGCTCGCAGTAGCTTTCTCAATAAGTACAACTAGCGATTGTCTTAGTCAATTAATTTCGGTACTAGCATATAGTACGAATATGAGACTACGCTGAAGGTTGAAAATCGTACAGTGAAAAAATGGAGATGCCTGGCATTCTTTGTAATTTCCATACTAAAAATAAAATGTTACATGGAGTGTTTAGATTAGGCTTCGACTTGTATATTATTCAACATATTGACAGAAATATGTTAATAAAGAAAAAAAACGTTGCTACATAACCAGTATGCTGATTTGCATGTGTTGAAATTGACCGTGAAACATATCGATATCAAAACCAATATGAAAAAATAAATGTACAAGTGCTGAAAACGTGTAACTTTTAAAGATCTACTAATGATGACTTTCATAAAAAAAATGCTGGTGTAAATACCGCAGTCAAAATGACGGCGAAAAGAATGAACTAGCACCTCTTCAGTGTCCTTTTGTATAGTGGAGATAATTCGCTGCTGGCTGCTCCTCTGCCACGCAACAGAAGTCAATAACCGACATCCTTACTCTAAATGCAAGAGATGACGTAAGCAACGTCACCTGAACTTTATACAAAGACGCTTAAGGCATCTCAGTAGTCAGTACAATATAAGTAAAGTAATATACAATCACCCACTATAGCTGTAGGTTGATCTTCCATCAATACTATAACAATCAGTACGACCAATTCTACTTCGAAGAGCAGTAGTTATTGCTCTCCAGAACGGCCTCAGCTACCGAACCAAACCAAAAAAATTACTTATACCTCCAAAAAAATTGAAAAAACTGCAATATCATTGTCTTTGGTGACCTTAACATAAACTTGTTTAACCCATTTAATCTTACCACAATTAATAATTTCATCCAATTGATAGCAGCCTTCAACTTTCGTCCACTGGTATCCAGACCTACTCGATTTCATCGCAACAATAATTTTACGAATTACAGTCTTCTGGATCATATCTGGGTCAATTTTAATTTAGGGTATACATCAGCCGGTGTTTGTGATTTTGAAGTAGCCGATCATTTACTGCCCTATGTTATATTCTCATTTCCTTCCGAACTGGCAGACATTTCAATTACCTACAGATTGCTGAATCAAGCTAGCAAAAGTAAATTTATACAGAAAATTAATGAACTTCATTTTGAC
>LQNS02020117.1:2054569-2079935 GCA_001587735.2 Parhyale hawaiensis | reverse complement strand
TATTTCATAGTCAGCATTTGGAATAGACTCCCTTCCGACGTTGTTGGTGCGGAGTCGGTCAACTCCTTTAAAAATCGTCTTGACATACATTGGGAGAGACATCCTCCACAGCTAAGAACTCTTACTCCACGAGTCGCAAGCACTCAATGGCCAAAGCTTCCCAGGCCATTTTTAAGCTGACTTCTTCTCACTTTCGCTCCATCTATATAATTAAGCTCCGCATATCAGCGGGCGGCCATCGATCCTGCTTGCGGGCATTCATGACCATCGCTTTGGCGTAGATTCTTCTCCCCCTTCTTTTTTATTTCTCCTTTCTTTTTTCTCTTTCGTCTTCCATTTTTTGTCCTCTCGTTCTCCATTCCTCTACATCCTACTAACATAATGGCAATAGCTCATAGAGGGCCGGGGTGTAAGTCCCGGTGTCTCTTTGGGAATGGGCCTTTTGGTTTGTTACTGCCGCCTATCTAATCTAATCTAAAAAGGAAGTACAATTTGGAATACAACGACAAGCATAATATTTATTATGACCAGGAGAGTGCAAACTGAATTTTTTTGTAAATACTACAAAATAATCATTCAAGCTCCTAACACCCTTGGCCCCAGCTATATACAAGCAAGTGAGTAATTTGACGCTTCGTTTGATATTTTTTTTTTAATTTTCACGGAGTTTAAAAAAATCTTTCAAAGCATAGGTTTCGTTGTGCGTGAGCCAACACCAATCGATCCCCGTCTTCTATTCTGTATTGTTAATCAGTAGTGCAGGTCCTGCAATAAATAGAAAAAAAATTATGTTATGTTGCTCTACTCTATTTTATTTATGTTGTGCTGTTTCCCATAAGGCTTCTTTGTTCACTGTATTCCTACAGAGAATAAAGCCTCAGTAACGAGCTTGTCAAGCCTTAATTCTTAAGATTGGATTAACTCGTAAATTAATGGTGTTAATAGTACTGGTCTTATGAGTGCTTGAGCTTCACTTTGTTTGTTGATAGGTTAAATTTTTGTTATAAATATACCAGCTCTCGCAACCGGAATGCAATTTTCAGCATAACGCTCTTTCACCCACCTAATCTAAATATTATGCTACAGTGAGAATATATCAAGACCCGAAACTCATATTCAATATCGCAGCTATTCTTTCATTATGCGATCCTTCGAGGAAATGATAAAGCACCACAGTTTTCCTGTCAAATATTATCATTTTTATATGAAAATTTTGGCAGTGAAGCTAATTATTAGCACTGCAGTATTCCTTCCGTTTTATTATTATGAATGTATTCCAAAATAGGATCTAACGGTTAGCATTGCGGTTCTCTTTCTTCTTATACATAACAGGAATATATTAAAATTTAAAGCTAATTTTTGACATTACCGTCATACTCTCACCTGTAATTACGGTGATATTTGCACACGTGAAAGTGACTTTAACACTACGTCTTTTGTTGAGCTAAACCTCTTCTCTGTGTACGATAAGTATTAACACTATCTGAAACTCGACCGGTCTTCTGGGGTGGTAAATGCTTAATTACTCTAAAGTTATGAAAATAATTCAACAGCAATGCCGCATTCGCAGCTTTTCTTTAGGTTTTTTTCCCCGGTGAAAGGGTAGTTCGTTCACCCCTCCTCCTCAACCTCCTCCCGCTCCAAGAATGTTATCTGAGTCAGCTCAAATTTCAGTCGCTTTTGGCAGCTCCAGCGACTATTATGAAGCCGCGGTGGCCAGCAGGAAGCCCATGAAAGAAAAGCATGCGGTACGTCTCTGCTAAATATTTCGCTCGTGTCATATTACGCATGATGGTGGTGGTGGTGCGGCTGGGGTCAATGGGTCCGTCCAAGTCTCCTATTGGCTTTCTTCACCGCTGATATTTCACCCAAAATTTACCAACGTCTTTATCAAATAATTCTCCCTAGTTCCTACTTCAATGAGCGGACCTGCGTTTTGTTTTGATGGGCTACATTCCTCAATTTTCAAGCAATCAGTTCCATAATATAAGACAAAGATTACTTTAAGAAATATATCGCTGTAGTTTCATTCTAAGTGCGAATAAAATACTCTGCTTCATCATGCATAAATAAAAATATTTACCATAAATACTTGAGCAAAGGCCAATGTAGACGACAAGCAAAGTTGTCGGGAACGGCGTTTCACCAACAATTTGCTCTACCTGACGTGGGGAAGTTAAGTGCTTAGCGAATTCGACATAATGGATCTTGGCCAAATTTTTTCGTCACGTTGGAGCAGTTCCCAGCAACATGCAGTCCAATTTTCCCTTGTTATCTGTTCGTTTCTGCGGTATGGAACAGTTTTGTTTTTCTTGATGCTCTTCTTTAATTAAGTAGTTGCGATTCCAAAATGTAACGACAAAAATGTAAATGAATATGTTTCTGGATCACAACGATGGTAGCCAGCATGAAACGTACGTTTCAAAGTTACGTTTAAAAGCTACAAGATCGTACAAAACATTCAATCGCTGAATATACTATATATACAAGGTTTAAAAAACAGACGTGTTATGAAGCATTAAATTTATTAAATTAATATCTGCCATATTTACTCAACACAACTATTTTACCCCAAACATTGAAACTGCAAGCACCTTTCGCGGCCGCACGTGTATTAAACATGTCACGGCAAGCGTGTTCAGCTAATTTCGTCCCCCTGGAATCGGCAAAGCTGTCATTCGTCTGAGGATGCTTTTAGCTAGCAATAGGGAAACATTTTTTTAAGGGGAGGGGCGCAATGATTTTTTTCTTTAGTTTATTTCATTTGATGGCAAGAGCACAAAAAATATTGGAATGTCTACTGTGTCAGTCAAGTGAGCGCTATACATTGCTGAATATACCGGGTGTTCCTAAATTCTTTCCACAAAATGACACTATATATGCTCCTCACAATAAAATAACCATATTTTACTCTATCGATGCATATCCGAAAATGTCTACTATTAAAGGTACGTTGACTTAAAGTTCAGTGCGAGTCACTTAATCAGCGGACTACTGCACTCTACAGCGAAGATAAAGATGCACACCGGCCATTTGTAGACATTGATCACTATAATTTAAACCGTACCTGATTTCAGACGACCATGAACCAACTACCAAATAGTGAATCAGCAGATATGCACATGTTTTACGACATGGCTAACTGTAATTCCAGGAGAGCTGCCAGTATGTACAGAGATAGGTTTCCCAATAGTATGTGCCATCTCGTGAAACGTTCGCAGCCATACATCTGAAACTGCGTGAAACCGACCGGAACATTCCGGGTTGCAAGACCTGAAGTAAAGTGCAGTAGTCCGCCGAGTAAGGGAATCGCACTACTGAACCTTAAGTCGACGTACCTTTAAAAGTAGACATTTTCGGATATGCATCGATAGAGTAAAATATTGTTATTTTATTGTAAGGAACCTATAGTTTTATTTTGTGAAAAGAATTTAAGAACACCCGGTATACATAGCCATATTTTAGCATGAGTAGGTAATAGCTGATCAATGTATATATATATATATTTATAAATGCGTCAACGAAACGCTCTTCTTAGCCACACAATGATTTCCTAATCTTGCATTTTCCCGCACGTGTATTAAAAATAAGCTCATAGATGAACTTAGCAAGGCGTGCCCTCTATTTGCCATGGCCAGCCGCACCCTATTAAATTTGGTTCGTCTTAACACGCATGCAATTTCCTATAAATTATGGTGGCCATACATACCCACAGGTGTGTTTTTCGCCCATAATTATCATGTGAGCTCAACCGCGGCCATGTATTTCAATATCCGTCGGGCCACTGGAATTCGGCTTGGCATTAACACCGTAAAGATGGCAAGAAAGTCATGACCAAATATGTGTTGCTAAGAGGGCGGTTATATATAGTGTGGTATGTGCATCTTCTAAAGAAAATAACCTACCCATGTTGTGTGCTCAGGTTGTTGTTTCGCTCCTTGTAAATACCACTAAAATTCTACTTACCTTTTTTCGGTGGGAAGGCACGTGACACATACTAGCAATGAGACGATCCATTCTGGAAATAGTTGTATTGGCATATTGTGGCTCAAAGTTCATTCATTGGGCTCCCCCCCTTCTGTAGAACACTGCTGTTTTTCTGTTATGGACGAGGTGTTCTCCCGTCATATACGCTCGGCAAAGTTTGTTCCTTTCTGTAGAATTTTTTATTTTTCGACTCTCTTCGAAATATAAGAATGACTTCGACATAACAAGCAGCTCGTCTTTAGTCCTCTGTGGCGTACCTCAGCCACGCTCGAGAAGGATTTATATAATAACTAGAGCATTCTGAGAGCGCATACCTCCGCCAAGCGATGCAACGGCGGGAAAAATTCAAATTGGCTCTGAAACCAAGATTTCTTTTGTATAAACTCCAAAATCTAATCATTTGTGCCTTTTACTAGTATTAACAGTTTCTGCAACTTTTTTAAAAATCCTTTCATAACTGTTTGAGTTATACTGCTAACAAACATTATGACAAATATAAGTCAAACATGCAAACGAATCAACCGATCTGCACCAAAATTTAATTATTTATATCTTTTAGCATTACTAACAACTCCTGCAAATTTCATAGAGATCCACACAAAACTAATTGAGTTATTGCGTTACAAACATTATGACAAGCACAACTAAAACATAGAAACGAATCAACCGATCTACTCTAAAATTTAACCATTTTTGCCTTTTATTATTACTAACAATTCTTGTAGGTTTGATAAAGATTCGCTCATGATAACTTTTTGAGTTAATGCGCTAACATACATAAAATCAAACACAGCAACAAACATACGAACGAACAAACAGATCATCTAAAAAATTTGGTCATTTACTTTTAGTAATATACCTAACAATTCATGTAAATTTCATGAAAATCTGTCCATAACTTTTTGATTTATGGCATTGAGAAAAATGAGGCAAACAAACTAACTGATGGACAGATCTTCGCCAAAAGTTAATAATCTGTTTCTCCAAACATACCTAACAATCCCTGTAAATTTCGTCAAGATCCGTTTATAACTTTTTGAGCTATCTTTGTGACAGGCAGACTGACTAACCGACAAACGCTATAACAGACAGACAAAGCCGATGAAAACATAACTTCCTTGGTGGAGCTGATCACAGTTTCTTTGCACAATTTAAATTTTTTCCTAACAAATATTGATCTCTATTTATTACCTCCGCGAAGGAGGTTATGTTTTCGTCGAATTTGCCTGTTTACTGTTGGTCTGCTTGTTTGTCTGTATGTCAAGTAGATCACTCAAAAAATTATGGACGGATTTCAACGAAATTTACAGGGATTGTTCGATATGTTAGGAGGAACAGATGTTTAACTTCTGGTAAAGATCAGTATTTCTTTTTGTGTATGCTTGTCTGCCTCATTTATCTTATTGCCATAACTCAAACAATTATGGAAATTTGCTTGAGTTGCTTGATATATTACGAAGAGTAAATAAAAAAGTTTTCGACACAAAGTGTTTATTCGTTAGTTTGTTTGGCTCTGTGTTTAATTTTACCCCTGTTGGCAAAATAACTCAAGAAGTTACGAACATATCTTCACAAAATTTACAGGAATTGTTAGCAATGTTGATATACATAAATTATTAAATTTTGACGATGATCGATTGGTCGGTTTGTGTGTTTGACTACTGTTTGTCAGAATATTTGTTAGCAGCATAACTTCATAAAGTTATGAACAGATAGTCAAANTTATGAACATATCTTCACCAAATTTACAGGAATTGTTAGCAATGTTGATATACATAAATTATTAAATTTTGACGATGATCGATTGGTCGGTTTGTGTGTTTGACTACTGTTTGTCAGAATATTTGTTAGCAGCATAACTTCGTAAAGTTATGAAAAGATAGTCAAAGGGTACAAATGATTATATAGGTTTTGGAGTTGATACAAATAAAATCATAGCTTCAGAACCAATTTAAATTTTTCGTTGCCATTACCTTGCTGGCGGAGGCATGCGCTCTCAGAGTGCTCTATGTGGTAGTTGGAACACTTACTGATCTAAAGAAATTCTTACGTAAGTACTGAAGTGAAAAAAACAGGCAGTAACTTTAGTGAATGCAAGGCATGCTAGTAATAATTGTACAATCAGGACTAAAGGCATGAACACTGCATGAGCAGATGACGAAGCACATTCTACCGTAATGTCAGAAGGCTGGCGTACTAGTACATAATTAATCCTCACATACTTGTAAGTCATTTGATTTCTGTCCTCACAAGGTATACTTCAGTTCACTAATTTTTTATGAAAGCTGCAAATCACATTTTCCTTTATTTTGTTGCCCTGTCAACTACTTATAATTTAATTAACATCGCTTGTGTTTATTTTTCTACCATTTTAGTAACAATAGAGCCGACCATTGCATTTCCCCATTTCCATAACTGCTTTTGTACTCCCCTTGTTTCTATATTTACCATAGGGTGCACGCATTTCATTGCACCCATTTTCTCAATTACACTATTTTTACCTCCGCCGAAGAAGAAGGAGGTTATGTTTTCGTCGGAGCTTGTCTGTCTCTTAGTCTGTTTTTGTTAGTTTGTCTTTTACCACGCTAACTCAAAAAGTCATCCACGGATCTCTATGAAATTTATAGAAACTGTTAAGTATGATAGGAGGAACAGATGATTAACTTTTTTTGAAAATTCGTCTGTCGGTATTTTCTTGGCAACATAATTCAAACAGTTGAGAACGTATCTCCACTAAACATGTAGGATATGTTGGGAATGTCATGAAGAGCAACTGACCAAGTTTCTGATGATCTGCCTGTCCGCTTGTCTCTTTGTCTCTAGAGTATATGTTTGTTTTTATCTTGGTCACAACAAAACTCAAAAAGATATGGACAGATCTTCATGAAATTTGCAAGAATTGTTAAAAAGGTTCTAAGATACAAATTATTGACCAAATTATTGTAATGATGGAAAGGAAACCAAAACCAAATTGAATTTTTCTTTGACATTACCGTGCTTGGCGGAGGTGTGCGCAGGATTCCCATAGCTGCTAGAGAACCCTGTATAAGGCCTAGCAAGTAAAGGCCCATACAGAATAAAAATCAGACCTCCTCGTCTAGAGTATCCAAGAACAATTAGCGCCTACGCGGTTGATATCTCAGCTACCTGACGTGAATACACATCTTTAAATCTCTGCTACCCGCGGAGCAGACTCCCCCCCTCCCACGCCGTCAAAACAAGCCTTGCGTAATTATTGATACTGCTGAAGATATTTAAGGAGAACAAAGGATTTATTTACCTTAGTATCAGTGAGTCCTTCGGGACTTCTGTACTTACGTAACCGCTTAGCTTTTTTCGATTATCGTATCTTCCTTTTTGCCCTTCCTCCTTTTGCACTTCACTTGGGCATGGTAGACATACTCTTAGGGTATACCTCATAGGCAAACACCACCTATAAAATATATCAAAGCTGGAAAACAACAATGCTGCCACTGTGAATTGAAAGACAGCATTATCTCGATTTTATAGTAACTGGCACTAACTTCACCAAGCACACGTTAGATGCCTAAGTGCAATGGCGGCAATCAAGGAAAAACATGGAGGGGGGGGAAGCTTGAGCCTTCACAATAGTCAGCCCTCCCTCACAATTTTACTAGTATGTAGCCAACATACATGCATGTATGTCTTGTGACACCCCTCCACATTTTACTACAGCCACTCAGCTTCCCCAATGCAAATTTCCTGTTACCGTTGTCACTGCCTAAAGGCAACTTCAATTGTGACGGTTCCGTTTAGATAATATACTGTTATCAGTTATAACATGCTTGGCACATCAGTGACGAGCCTTTAATTGTATCACTAATTTGAATCGAGCTTCAGGAGATAATCGTAAGCCAATTACGCTTGACACAGTCCCCATCTTAATCCCCAAGCTGTCTCAATCCCCTTCAAGCTCTTCAGTTGAAACTGAGTCGTCTCAAGGGTAATTGATTTGGTACTGACTCATGAAACCCAATTTACTGTGGCGAAACCAACTCTTACGACTGCAGCAGCAGGCAAGGAAAACTTAATGTGATGGAAAATCTAATCCACGATGCCTTGCTATTCATCTACCTCGAGGTACGAGCCTGAGGAATATTAGCCAAGTTTTTAGCAATAATTGACTTTGTTGCATATAAATATACAGAACCCTACTTTAGTAGTTTTGGGCTGATGTAATTTTAAGTTATTATTTCATGGGCCTGACAAATATTTTTCTTACTTACTGGAATACTGTAAAAATCGCTGGTTTTTCGATCGTTATGAATATTACTTAATATCGTACGCGTGAAGTAACAGCCTTTACAGGGTACAAAGCAACAACAACAAGAAAAACATATATTTCTCATATGGATGCTGGGTCCTACATGTCTAGAGCACAGCATCCTGAGGTGTTCATATATATACTTAATTAAGATTAACATAAGAGCAACACTTGATGCTAAATACACTGCTTCAGTATTGCGACAGTTGCCAGCTTGCAATATGTACAGTTGTACACTGTACCGTACTAATTCAGTTGCTTTTTTATAATTGCTAACAATTGCCTGTGTATTGTTGTCGGTATTCACTAAATTCCAGCATACCATACAAAAACAGCAAGTATCACACAGCCCCGTAATATATGCTAATAGATATATACGTTAAGTTTTATCTGTGCAGCTTCCTCTGCCGTCTCTTGTATGCATAGATAGTATCACCCAACAATTACCGCCTGCCGCAGCTATCGCGTGATGGGGACGACAACAGAGCAATATTCCGTTTCCGTTTGCTGCTCCGTAAGGAGACCGTCCTTATTGAACCCCCATAAGGACAAAATAAAACGTTGCTGTCTGGTAGAATTAGCATTATTTGAAACGGTGTGTATAATTAAAGCTGGTCCTTACGATGTTACGTTTGTATAATGGAGCGTGAGATACTTCTTAGACGATCCTACAATAGCACCAGGAAATTTAGCTCAGAAATGTAAAATTCGGTGTAATATAAAGATAACTCCTGTAGCATATATATATAGCTTAAAAAATTAAAAGTTCGTATACACAAGTAGCAGTGTGGGATATCGAAGAGCAGTAGTATAATCAACAATCAAACTTGATTTGATAAAATTGTGTTGAAGGTGCAAAAAAATGCCTTGAAAATGTATGAAAAACTGCTTAAATTTGCAAACATGCGTTAGATATAAGATAAGGCTTTAGTGGTAGCGTGCAACAACTTAGATAAGTTTAATAGACCACTTTTGGATATCAAGAAAAACTCCCGCACATGATACGGTACATCTATGTGGATGAAGCGTGAAGAAACATAGATTAGTTTCGGGTATACTTGGAAAGCTTCTGCAACAACGTTTAATCTCGGGTTTTCGTATACTTTTCGGTGATATCATACATGACGAAGTTTAGTGCTGGTTCTACGTAGATATATTTATTATGTAATAAGAATTATTATTTCAGTGCATTAAAGAGATTCTCGGAGAAGTTATGGAAATCTCATTTGTAAATGTAATTCATGGTCGAGTAGGCTATGAGGCACAATTTTTTTGATAGCGCAGAGACAGCATTGTTATGAGAGTTGAAGGTTTCTCTTAAATTGAGCATTGTTTTCTCATTCTGTCGGACAGTTTTACGGTACGGGACATTTTAAATGGGAATTTTATTTTCTGTTATTCATCATGAGGAAATTTTCCTGAATAGAGTAATATCTTCAGAAGATGGAGACATTTTCACAATGCCGAGCCCTAATTAGTGGAAGCTGTAGATTTAGCGATCTTGGCCAGGCCTTCGGGACATATATCTTTCGTGCCCACTTTGCTTCCGTCTTTTTCTCACTCCTACTAATAATGCTCTATTGTGCTCTTCCTCTTCTTTCATGACTTTGCTGTTCTCAAAAGCGATGATCTGTTATGGGAACATCAACGTGCGTGGATTGTACGTTGAACTCGACAGGCTGCATGCCCCTCTTATATTCCTCTCATTTGATCACAGGCCATTGTGTGGGTAGACAGCCTTAAACTACGACTATAAGCATAAAATAATTTAAAGGCGAGTGAGAGAGCTCTCACTAATCTCTTACCGTACTAAATTGAGATATCTCATCAATTTTCTATGCGTTTTCAACTTGGTGAAGGATATCCAGTGTTGTATACGTGCTTAACCTATGTTTGCTTTCATTGTTATTTCAAAGATGATCATTGGCATCTGGAAGCGTTTTATTTTCAACCAAATAATTGAAAGAAATCAATCCGTTTTCCTCGAGCTATATTAAAAATGTCTGTTGCTTGGTTAAAAAGAAAATACAGTATTCCAAGATTCTAAGCAAGTACCATCGCTCTACTTAGCTGGAGGCTGAGAGTGGATAGAGCTCCATGGCTATTGGAAAGACTAGTAAAAGGAGCAGCTTCCATACAGCCAAAATATTGCTTGTCTAACACTTTCACTCTTTTAATTTCAGGTTTTTTAAAATTCTACGTCATTTTCCCAGAGCACTTATACATCACAAGTGAGCAGCCGTAGCATAAAAGTTGAATTGCATTTTTTATCTACTAGTTTGTTTTTTGTTTTACACAATTAATTTACTTGATTTTTCAATTAGAATGCAAAAACTTTGGGAGTCATCGACAAACCGCAACCATCATAATAGATGGTCGCTAATACTGCATGTATATTAAATCTGAAATAAAGATAGTTCGATTCAATGATATAAAACTAAATAATGAGAAGTAAACTTGATGCTTCAGCTTCCAATTGATACCACTTGACGCATTGTACAATTTATAGTTCATGGTGCAAAACAGTTCTTAATATAGGGCCTTGGTTTTATAAGCAAACAACATTGCGATTCGCAATACTTTAATAGTTTTTATCGTTTTCAAACCGTTCACTAGTTCTCGTGCCTCTTCCAGATCGAGTTGATGAAAAACAATGTCGATCTGATGTTTTTCTGTAATTCTTATCACCATAGCAAAAATTCATTGCAAAAAATAGGCTGTAGTGATATTTACTTGTACGAACTCTAATTATTCAGTATTTGCGCTTCACCAAACAGCCAATTTCCCAATCTCATTTGAGAACATTAGGCTTGCGACTACAAGCTTCCAAAAATGAAAGGAATGATCAGCTCTCCTTTTTACGGTAATCCTCCGCTTTTACAAAAATTTACGCATCAGCCCACAGTTTGCACAGAGGTTGTTGGCGGCTTGCATCGCTGGGCGTACCGTCTGTTCAACAGTAATAAAGAGCTCAATGTTTTACCAAATTTGAAAGACGTTTGAAGGATGCCCCCTAGCGGTGGCATGGATATTGAATTTCGCTTCCATCCCACAGGAAATTTCTATTTCTTCTGAACTCACGAACAGTAAATTAAGTAGAATATTAACGAAGGAAAGAGGAATTGCGTTCTTCAGAGCATGACTACGAAGTTAGCGAGATAAGGTGGGTTCGTTCAAACAAATATTCTGTGCAGTCATTTCATGAGGATGCAAGTCGCTCGTACGTCGATAACAACAGTTGCGCACAATTCACGATGAGAGCAGTCTTCTGAAACACCCGTTAGTTGTTTGCAAGCTAGAGAGCAGTTGTTGCAATAAGTCAATGGGCCCGGGCAGGAATTGCTTACGTATTTACGCAGAAAATATCTGGGTCACGATTATATAAAGCCATATCATGTTCATTTAGTAATTTTTAAGTTGACAGAAAACTAGTTTTAGGCTGATAGTTTTAGTCGGGCCAAGTTTTATTGATGTAGCAGGTTTGGAGTAACTTATAATTAATATAAGGACACTGAGGGCTTTCAAAATTTATCTTTTAAAAATGTGTTATTGTGACACGGATATGAGTCTCTATGGCTTCTAAAATATACGGATCTGCAATAGCACACAGCTTATTGTTTGTTTGACTATCTGGCTTGATAGTTGGTTGGCTGGATTGGCTATTTGGTCCGTTGACTGGTAGATGCCTTGACTGGTTGATTATTGGTTGGTCTATCCGCCTCGATCCGAAGCATTTGTTACAAGAAAATCCATCTGATGAATGGCAAGGGCTGTTTGCCGTGACAAATTTATGCAAAAGGATTTTGTTCTCTGACAGTCGGGTACAGCTAGCTCTGGTGGTATCATAAATACTGACATGTACTTCTTTCCACAGCGACATTTTGGACAACACGCAATCTACTGACGAAAAATTTCTTGAAAACGGAACCGGAAAGAAGAGTAAAGGGAATAGGATCTCTTCGAAATAATAATTTTTTTCCGTCAGTTAATGATGGCATGGACCGCTAGTAGATATTTCAGTAGTAGCTTTTTCGATTTCGAAAGTACAACGTGTTAGTTGATATTTTCCAGTTCTTAGCAAAGAAAATGTTATTTCTGAGATGTTCGATTGGTTTAGAAATGCCGCTAGATTAAAGAACTGAACAGCAGGTACGTCATCCACTGGTGAAAAGGGACCACTGTAAAAAAAAAACTCAGTTTCAAGTTATTCGGAACTATTCCAACAATCTTGCATACCCTATAGTTCTGGATAGACCGTGAGGCGTCCCCCTAACCCTGCCCCTCTCCCAGTTGCTCCGGTTTATCGGAGTTAACTGGTCCCCGAGAGGCTGGCAACATATTCTTGGCGGATTCTGTTCAAGAATCTGACGATAGAATAGAACGATAGAATCTAAGATAGAAAAAGTGTACTACAACATAGCAGTAATTGCTGAAACAAATACCGCCGAACTGAAATATGATGATACGTCCAGAGTAGAATCTCACATATAGCTACCTTGACGGTTTCCATTGAACACCATCACAATGATCAGTGTGAGTTTATCTGCTCGTTTTATGTCAAGATTGAAAGAAACTGGCGAATACTATGACGGGTTGGAGATTATTGTCATTCTATCACTCTCTGTTTAGACCCGACAGACAAAAATTTGACAAGGTTTCAGATGAAGACAAAATTCTATAAAAGCACTTCTTGCTTTGCCAACGTTGAAATCGAAACACTGAAGATATCTATGGCTGCTCATAACACTTTCTTGAAACCACAATTTTAATTTCTTCCAATATTAAAACAGGATTTGCTCTGAGTTCACTTTACATATATTGCGTAGATGATCGGCAAAGAAAAAGTTTAGAGTGCAGTGAAGAACAAAAATGTTTCGTTGCGGTAATTATTTCTCTCTAGATGATACTCCTCCCCCTCTGAAGAAACAACCTTTCACTGGAGTGAAAAAGAAAAATTCACCTGAAGTAAAATCATTTATGTATCAATGGCACGAGGATGAATTTTATACTTGCATGCAATGATTGACTGCCCAGAAAATAATTTACTTTTATTTGCGTGACAACGAAAGGAAGGAACGATTTTACTGCTCAGCCGAATTGAGGACGAAAGCGCTAATTTCTTCTGTTCAATTGAGTTAGTCGCAGCAGTGCATCTTCCGAAAATAAATTTGTAATGAAATAAGATCAATGGAGAAGTGTAATCGCAAATTTTTCAGGAAGGGTACTCGATCTAGTTGGTGAACGATGAGGGGATTGACATAGTAACTTGTTAGCGAAAGTATTGCATGAGCAGCGCACTGCTCCCTTTAAGTTCCTGGTGAACTCTGTGCGCATTTATTTAACAGGAAACTAGGAAGAAGCATACGATATTTTAACAAAATTTCATAACCCTATCAACTTAGAGATAGTGCTTAAGCCCACAGACTGCAGCATAGCCCAAACTCATGCACACAGCACGTGCAGTAAAGTCACTGAGTATCTCAATTAGAACAGACATTACTGAGGGGCAGGAAACTGTTATCTATACATCCTCGCTTCCGCCTCGCTGCAGCGGACAATGACGAGGGACAGCATTGAAGAAAGAGAAGAAATGTTGGGTGAGCTCAACTGGCAAGAAGCAGGGCTATGTATATGTATAGAGGAATTTAAGTTGGTCCCAAATCCAGGATTTTTTCTTTATCTTTACCAAAATTTGGTCATCTACCCCCTTAACATTCTTAGTAATTCCTGTGATTTTCTTCTACATGAACTTGACGAACTTCTTTAAAAAAAAAATCACTGGAATTGCTAAAAAAATATCTTTTTTGGGTCATGATCTAACCAGCATTAAGCCGAACATACAGTCAAACACGAATACGGAGAAACAGATCAACTAAATTTGGTCATTTATGCCTCTTAACATCTCTAAGAATTCCTGCAACTTTCAAACAGATTCTTTTGACAACTTTTTGGGTTATGTAGCTGACAAGCACAAAAACAAGGAGGCACAAGGCCAAAGAGATCATCACCATACTTTGGTCATTTTCTCTTCGTAACTTCCTTAATAGTTCCTGCAGATTTTAAAATCCGTTGATAACTTTTTGAGCCATGATGCCAAGGAGAAAACATGGACAAGCAAATAAAGGGTTGAACGGATCTAGACTAAAAGTTAATCGTTGTCCCTGTAAACTTCATGAATATCCATCCACAACTTTTGAATTATGTTGGTGACAGACAAACAGATAAACACTGACAAAAACATAGCATCGTAGGCGGAGATAATTTATATTTAGACTCCCCGTGAACCATTGAGTTACTAAAAACTTATCCTATGTATTCTATTTTCTTCTACTCGATTCTTGTATTTGAAGTTGGTTATGTCAGCCTTTTCAACTTCCAAAATATGGAGAGACGAATATTTTTCGTCTGAAAAATGTACTGTCGAGCCGCGTCCAGGATTCAATAGTCACACTGCATTTTCATATTAACAATGAATTGCAATAATATATTGAAATATTATTATTCCGAGTGTCCAAACTCCACTCAGCTTATTCCTTAATAGTTGGAACTTTTGCAAATTCCAATTGTAAACAATCAAGTTAAGTAAATGAATAAATAAATAAAGCTTTCACTCTTAGTATAAAATTGATATTGCCGAATAAAACAAGGGAATGTGGGGAGAGACTCGCAGTAAATATCCTAATTGTGAAGGAGTTCTCAGCCACCATAATTTAATAGTGTCTCAAGTTACAATTTTTTAAATGTATTGTCCAGTAGAAGAGTAGACTAAAGTGAGCAAACTCATAATAAATTAATCTTTTCATAGCAAGCAAAAACTGATATTTCCAATTATTATTTTGTTTACTGTTTACAGCTGTTCCGCAATAAAAAAAGGACCCCATTAAGACGACAAACCATAAATTGTTAAAAAGTCAAGGCCAAAAATTAATGCCACAAATAATAATTTGGTTAAAAGTATCACCAAAGGAAATAACGAAGGGCGTCGATGAAATTAAAAAAAATATTAAGATGTTCATAAGCGAAAAGTGCCTGTAAATCGGTTGCGGCTCGGGAGCAATTTATGCAGCACTCTTTGACAGCCTGGGGCCAGCTGGGGCAGTGTAATTGCTAGGCAATTCATCACACTGACATGAGAGATCTTGGCCTCCCTATCGTCCTAACTGTTTTTCTTTTTTTTTTTATTCTCTCTCAACCAGCAGCGAAATTTTCTGTTTCGTATTCCTGCGATTGTAGCATAGGGCCAGGTATAGAAATTCCAATATATATCAATATTAAGACTTACCCCGTAATTTATATCCATATTATGCATTAGCGTATATACTATACTTACCTAATCATTTGTTTGCATGATTTGTGTAAATTACACTGAATTATTGGGCAGTTATATTCTATTAGTCCTGCTAATTTCCAGTAGCAGGTAGTAAGTTACATCATGATTTACATATAAACATATAACAAGACTCGAAGACCAATCCTGAACATATATATATTTTGTACTGCGTTTATTATGTAATGTTTTTTATTAAATAATTCACTTCTTTTCTTAATTAAGAAATTTATTCTTCAATACGTATATTGTGTGATTTCTTCCAGTCTTATATTTATTCCTCTAGAGTAGTAGTTTCAACAACTGTCGTCACCGAGCGTTTCTAAATTCTAGGAAAATATGGGACTTCTTTTCCTCATTAGTCGATCCATCTCAAAAATCGCTGCACATGTTGAGAATTTAAATGAGGTAACATTGGAGAAATCACAGTAACGTTTCAAATTTTCTTATCGATTTAACGGCAACTTTATCGCTCGTACTATCGCTCGTACTATCGTAAGTACTATCGCTCGTACTATCGCTCGTACTATCGTAAGTACTATCGCTCGAACTTCTCTTTCGGGTTGCAGCTGCAGATGAAAATTTTGTATAGATTATCGAAGTATCATTACAAAATTTCTTGTTACGTTGGCACCAGCGTAGTTTCTGCTCTCCGTATTACCAATTCAACACTGGAAAACTTCATTTTCGGTGCTTTTCATTATATAGTTTCCTAAACAGAACCACTAGTTATTTTCTGCAGAACGTTTTTTTTTCTAATTTCAGCGCGAACTATTTTCTGTCACATAATTTGCTAAATCTCAATGCTTGTTACTTACTCTTCCTTATTGTTTCGAATTTTAGCGCTGTTTACTTTTCCTCGTTTATTTTTATACATTTCAGCAGTAAGTTTAACATTGTGTCGTCTTCCAAGTTTCTGCGATAGTTGCATGCCTTGTATTGTTTCCAAATTTCAGGAATTATTACCTTTCCTTCCACCATTCACTAAGTTTTAGCCTCTATCACCATCACGTTTTTCCATATTTGTTTTCAAATTTCAGTTGTAGTAAATTTTCCCAAAAGTTCTATCTGGACTTAGCACAATTATTCTTTTTCTACAATTATTTTCTATACTTTCTCCATGTTTAGTTCACAACTGTCTTATGACAAACAGAACATGAGGCACTTGTATTTAACGGGTTTTTTTCCTCCTTCTTTGCTTTGCTTCTTTTTCATTTTTATTTTGCTAATTTGCTTGTTTTTTTGCAGGTCGTCAGGGCGGTCGTGGCCGCCTCCGACGCGCAGCAAAATTTCCTGAGTTCAGTTATGCGTGAAGTTAAAAAAGCAGCATTTTCTGCACGCTTGACTTTCCCAGCAATTCTTTTTTCTTTTTTTTTTTTCTTCTTTTTGTTTTTGTTGTCCACGGCAATTAATTTGGAAAGAAAGTGTATCTGCATGGGAGACCGGAAATTAGAAGAGCAATAGGAGATTTGAGAAAAATAGTATCCCGCCTGGTTTGCTATTTAACCCTTTTGAAAAAGTATTGACAGTGCCAATCCTATACTAACGATTAAACTCAGTTTGGATATTAATGGGATAGTCAGTCCACACCAGCTGCAGCACATTTTTCATCAGTAAAATTTAAGTTTTCAATGCATCTGGCAATTTTTATTTCAAGACCTCTGCAAAAGATGGCTGCTTTCTTTTTGAACGGTATGCCTTACATACTGTACTATAGCAGGGTTCCCAGGTATACCTGGAAATCCTGAAAAATCGGTGACGGCGAAAAAAGTGCTTTAAATCATTGTAAACTCATTGAATTTGAGACAAAATTTGCTAAATTTCACAAATCCTTGAAAAATCATGGAATTTGATTATCCAGAGACGCAAACTTTTATTTCGTGGTCTGACACAAAAAGTGTCCTTGCCTATGATGTCTTTATAGTACTCGTATGTGATTGTTGTAGGTACGCTGAATAGCCTAAAGGGAATAGCACCTCCTTGCCTCGCGAGATTTTTCTCCGTTTACGCCATAATGTGGCCTAAAGTTTGTGTAAAAGCTGAAGTACTTATGCACACTTTGCCTTCAGAATGATTTCTTTAGTACCTAATGAGTATATCTATCGGACTGTATGTTTGCCTTACAGGCTATAATCAGGTTTACCTGCACTAGTTATAATGAAAAAAATATTGTATATTACAATAAGATTAGTTTCGTGAAAGAACATTCAGTGCTCCAGGCCATTTTATCCCTTTGTGATAGCCACTTGCCAATATTCATGTTAAACAAGCGCTGTCAGTGTACCTTTCATGATATTAAGTTCAGTACTGTAATTGATTCTTGTCTCTTTTCTGGGTTGGAAATATGGAGTCTGTTTTCTTCATGGAATTTTTTATTTTCGTCCTGGAAAAATCAAGAAAATATCATGGAATTTTAATTTCTTCTAATGATGGGAACCCTGTAGAGGTGGATACCACAATCGGGGCCAACATGGACCGGTAACGAAAGGTTCAGCACAGAAGACTGAACTCTTTAGTTCACTCTACCAACGATGTAGATTGTCAAAACTCGGCAGAGATTCTCTGGAGCGCTGCCTCTGACAATACTGTGCCCTCTCAACCAAACGCTTAGCCTCGGCTCTGCGCTATACACAGGTTTGCCACAACATACGGCCACGCAAATGCCACCAAGCCTGAAAAACTGTTTGATAAGCTTCGAAAGCGAACCGACACTGATCATCAAACCATGGTTTGTCCCGAGACCTTACAACAATAGTCCTCTTCGGAAGAAAACTCCCCAAAACAGACACAATCAAGTCGTCAAGTTTAGAGACAGGGTCACCTCTGCAACAGATTTGGCGCCAAGGAATCTTCCTTACTGCCCCCAGTAAAATTATGCCAGTTACCTCTGCTCTTAAAGAACACCACTCCCCTGGTGTCTGCCACTGGAAAACGCTTGTTCATGTCCAATTACACAACAAGCTGAGAGTGGTCTGTCGTGCCAATAGGAGAGGCAACTGGTACAGCCAAAAATCAGACATCAGTCTTGAAAAGGTCGAGAAAAATGGCACCAATATATGCGTCGACCCACGAACATGCTGCGTACAACTACATATGGGGCAAAAGTTCAACGCAGCCTCGCCATGGCCATCAGTTGGTGATACAGATCCCAACCAGTCTCTGTGGAGCCGATTAATATCTCTGGAAAAACAAAACACCGATTTAGAATCCTCACTCTGAATGGAAGCTATCACTGTCAAAGAATCATCGGTTATAGGGTTTCGATGCAACGAGAACAAATAAAAATTATTTGACTGCCACAAATCCTAACGCCTATTGTCTAATGACACATGCATTCGTATGCTGACGCAGAATCCATTCCGGACATAGACAGCCATTATCCGAAATCCAGGCCCAGATCCCGGTGGCCTGCGAAGAGGGAATTGACTGACTTGCAGGGCACGCTGTGTGTCGTGCTCCGACCCTACGTACACCAGCGTCTCAGAACAGCACAACACATCAATACCGTACCACGGGGAACGAAACCGAACTACGCGAGGTTCGCATCAGTCTTCTAATAATGCAATAAAGAAGTTGAAAACCCCGAGCCCAGCTCGGTCCCTGTTTACATTTTACATTGCCACTCAGGAATATGAGCGATAGAAAGATAAAAGGCAATATAGAAAAAAAATTCCATAAGCATATGACAAGCAGAGGCAGCTGCCTTGCCGAGCAAGACTTATGCAACTAGGTTCGCCTGACTGTGGAAGACGACAGCCGCATTGGACAAGTGGGTGCCTCCACCAACCTCCCATGACCCTGCCGCTCATAACACGTGATTTAAAAAAAATAAAGGAGAGGTAGGAAGAGGTAAGAAGAGGAGCTGAATGTGGAATACCGGGCACAGAGTTCCAGCAACAAACAGGGGATCTCGTCTCTGGTTGATGTTGGCTCCTTGGAACTTATCAGCGTTTCATGCGTATTTCCTCGCATGACGGTTCCCACAATCCCACCTTCTTCTGGGTCATACGCCTGCCCAAGCGGCAGCCGGTGGCCAACGGGAAATGAAACAAGTTTAGTCGCTTGAAGTTTTCACTGACTTGGTTGCCTCCTCCTCGGTGGGCAAGACGGGAGTGGAATTCTAACGTCCCCACTCCAGGACATAAAAAATGCAGCGCAGGTAAATTCATCGTCTGGTATATTGGCGAAGAGTAAATTCATAGTATGTAAAATTCCGTGACACGAAAGATGCCGAGTGGAAATTTGTTAGGAAAGAATAGAATAATTCACCAATATTCTTAGGTTAGGTCCAGTCAGGTTAAGTTAAGTTAGCTTAAAATCCAAGTTCATTGCAATCATTTTGTGAAGGGCACATGCACCAGCATAAAAATAACCCCTCGCGAAAGGAAAGTTTCCATAGCGATAAGATAAATTTGAAATACTTGGCTTCTCTGAAGGCAACTGAAACCTACTCTACAGCAATTAACATTCAGTGTAAAACCAAACTGCTTGATCTGTTTTGTTTTAAATTAAGTTGCTAATGCTGTAATTTCAAATTGTTTCATACTAAATTTCAGTTGCCATCAATTTAACGTTCATTCTTTTAAACTTACCTTTATTTGTTTAAATTTACCTTCAGCTTCAGTCAATTTAGCTTTTGCGCTTATAAATTTTACTTCATTCCAAATAAAACTAGAGAAGCACTCTGACAGCACATACCTCCTCTAAGCAAAGCAGTGTTAATGAAAAAATTAAATAGCCCTGCAACCAGGATATACATTTGATCATCGTAAAAAACTGGTTCTCTGTAGCTCTTAACTTTCCTGACGGCATCTGAAATTTTCTTGAAGATCCTTCCATAACTTTTTACAGTTTTGTTCTGACAAACAAATATTATCAAAAATTTGCAGCCAAACACACAAACGTATGACCCGATCATATTCTAAATTCAGTTATTTGTGCTCATTAGCTTTTCTAACAATTCCAACAAATTTCATCAATAACTTGGTCTAACTTTTTTAGTTATGTTCTGACAAATAATAGTCAAACACATGAATGGAAAAAATAAATATTACATGTCACCAAAGGATGGCCGCTCGCATCTTTTGACAATTTCTGCAACTTCCACCAAGATTCGATGGTTCCTAACTCTTTATGTTACATCATTGACCAACATAAAAACAACTACAACACTTTGAGAGCGCACGCCTCCGCCAAATAGTGGATGTTAACGAAAAAATTCTTTTGGCTCTAAATTTAAAATTTCGTTTTTATTAAAATTATTAAATTAAAAAAGTACAATTTTCTCATTTGTGTTTCTTGACAATAATAAAAGTTTCCCTAATGTTCTTGAAGCCCTGTCCGTAATATGTGAAACTAGAGCACTCTGAGAGCGCATACCTCCGCCAAGTGAGCCAACGGTAGCAAAAATTCAAATTGGCTCTGAAACCATAATTTTCTTTGTATAAACTCCAAAATCCAATACATTGTGCTTTTTTATATTAATAACAGATTGTTCAATTTTTTTGAAGATCCGTGCATAGCTTTTTGAGTTATACTGTTAACAAACGGTATGGTAAATATGAGTCAAACATACAAACGAAGTTGCCGATCTGCACCAAAATTTGATCACTTATGTATTTTACTATTACCAACAACTCCTATAAATTTCATAAAGATCCATTCGTTATTTTTTGAGTTATTGTGCTAACAAGCAGTGACAAACGAACCAACGAACAAACGGACCATTACCAAAATTTGGTCATCTACTCTTTGTTATATACCTGACAACTCATGTTAATTTCATTAAAATCCATCCATAACTTTTTGAGTTATAACATCAAGATAAATGACGCAGACAAACAAACAAACAAACGGATGGACATATCTTCACCAAAAGTTAATCATCTGTTCCTCCTAACATACCTAACAATGCCTGTAAATTTCATCCAAATCGGTTCATAACTTTTTGAGGTATCTTGGTGACAGACAGACTCAAAAAATAATGAATGGATCTTCATGAAATTTATAGGGTTTGTTAATAATGTTGAGAGACATAAATGATCAAGTTTTGGTGCAGATCGGTTTGTTCGTTTGTATGTTTGCCATATGTTTGTCATAACGTTTGTTAACAGTATAACTCAAAAAGTTATAAACGGATCTTCAAGAAAATTGAACAAGCTGTTACTAATATTAAAAGGCACAAATGATTAGATTTTGGAGTTTATACAAAGAAAATTATTATTTCAGAACCAATTTGAATTTTTTGCTACCGTTGCCTCACTTGGCGGAGGTACGCGCTCTCAGAGTGCTCTAGTTGTAAGTATTTTTACACTTCAAGCTTCTTACCTCCGTAAAAGCGGTTATGTGCTTGTCGTATTTACAGGGATTGTTAGCCACGCATGTTTGGAAGAACAGATCATTAACTTTTTGTCTGCCTCATTTTCATTAGTGCCATACCTTAAAAAGTTATGGAAGGATGCTTGTGAAATTTACATCAGCAGTTAACTATTTCATGATGTGTAAATGACCGATTTTTTTGTGATGATCTGTTTATCCATTTGTGTTTTTGTCTCTGTGTTTGATTTTATATTTGTCAGCAATGTAACTCAAAAGTTTATGAACGGATCCTCATGAATTTTTTGAAAGAGCTCTTAGAAATGTTGAATGGCAAGAATGATCATATTTTGGTGACGATCGCTTTGTTCGTTTGTGCGTTTGACCACTGTTTGTTAAAAGCTTAACTCAGGAAATTATGAGCGGCTCGTCATGAAATTTTTAAAAGTTGTTGGAAATGTTGAAAATACAAATGACTAATTTCGGTGGTAACTGACTGATCTGTTTGTGTATTTGCCAGCAATATGGCACATAGCTGGAAAATTTATGAACGGATCATCAAAGAAAACTACAGAAGCTGTTCTTACTGTTAAAAAGCACAAATGACCAAATTTTCGCTGTCAGAGTGCTCCAGTCATTACCTTCGCCAATGAGGTTATGTTTTCCTTTAATTTGTTTATTGATCTGTCTGCTACCAAGATAACTCAATAAGTTAGGGACGGATATTTTACGAAACTAACAGAGATTGAGAGGTATGCCAGGAGGAACAGATGATTAACTTTAGGTGACGATCCGTCATCAGTTTGTTTGTTTGTCTGCCTATTTCTCTAAGCAGCATTACTCGAGAAGTTATAGACAGATTTTAATGAAATTTAAATGAATTGTTAGGCATTGAGAATGCGTAGTCGTAGAGGGTGTTGCTCCCAATGTTTGTCAAGACGAGTTTTAAGTGCATTTACTGTCAATGCACCGAAAACTTCGGAGGGGAGTCTATTCCAAATGTTCACTATGAAAAACGGGAAAAACTGCTAACTTAGTTCTACAATCTTCGTGATAATTTCTGCAATGAATTTTCCTGCTGGTAAACGGATCTAGATAATAAGAGTTTTTCGCCCTAGTTTTTTATATTTTGCAAACGATCATTAAAGTCTCTGTCAAAAAGTCCCGCAATAGGCACGTCGTTTGCCTATTTTCCGTTACTGGGAGTAGCTTTCAGGAGGTCCCAATACGTTCACAATTAGCCTTGCCGAAGCCTTCATGACGCGTTCCTTTCGTGAACGCTCGACTGCTTTGCATATTCTTACTATTAATGATGCTTGGTATTATTCTTCCTCTTCTTTCCCGAATGACTAAATTTTTGTGATGATAGGTTCGTTCGTTCGTTCGTTTGTTTGTCTCTGTCTTTGATTTCATGCTTGTTAGCAAGATAACTCAAAAGTTATCAACGGATCTTTAGAAAATTTACAGTAGGCTAATTGTTAGTAATGTTAAAAGACATAAATGATCAAATTTTGGCAAAGATCGGTTGATGTGTTAGTGTGTCTGACTAATGTTTGTCATGTTTGTTGATAGTATAACGTAAAAAGTTACTAACGGATCTTCAAGAAATTATACAAGTTGTTATTTCTGTCAAAGCCACAAATGTTTACAGTTTGGCTTTGATGCCAATGAAAAATCTTTGTTTCAGAACCAATTTAAACGTTTCGTTACCGTGCCTTGCTTGACATAGGTATGCGCTCTCAGAGTGTTCTAGTTATTAATTTGATGATAATTATATGAAACATCCTGAAGGTGGACAGACCACAAAGACACAAACTTATGAACTATTGCTAGCGCTTGCCTCCATATAGACATTATTATAAAGTGCAACGCGCGAGTATCGCATCAATACAATATAACATTTATTTAAGATTACTCAGAAAGTGTTGTGTGCAGCCTGCTTTGAAAGAGACTATTTTGAACGTCATCTCGTGCGGTTATTCATACAAACACATCATAACAAAAGCTCAGCCCGTGAGAGCATATGGCGGCACAGTAACCTCCTAAAACGGAGACTGGAATACATCAGCGCTGGTCACAGGTACAAGATTAAATTTTGATTTTGTTGAATTTTAGTATGTTACGGTGTCCCAAAGTTCAATAATCGTCGCCCAGCTTTGGCCTGTAGTGCTATGATATCATGTTTTTTGACGATGAACCATTTCCTGCTTTAGAACGCACAGATTACTTTTTGTTTGAGGTCGCTGTGCTTATAACAGAGGATTTATTGAAATGAAATTTTGTCGATCAGACGTCTATAAAACCTATTTGGGATTTTGAATACACCGTTAATTATGGCATATATTAAGTTCTAACATACATATATGCAAAATTCCAGGTTTTTTATTATTTGAACCTCGCTTCAAAAATACTGCATGCTAAGATTAAATAGAATATAAACTCTTATCCAGTTATCAGCATGCATCTGTTCGCACATTATCCTGCTTTTTTTCGAAAATCTTGACACCAGTCCTATAACGAAACTATCTTAGTTTCACAGTGGACCTCAACTTCTTCCGCATTAAACTTCAGTTCTAACAACTGTACGCCAATCGCCATAATTTAAGCTTTATTAGCTTCAAATTAGGCTTCAGTTATTCAGCTCAGCGACATATATGTAGTACGTGTACAGTGTACACTTCGACCTAAATTAATATTTATCTCGCTGTAATCGCGAAGCTTTCGTGGTTTGGCAGGAGACTGCGCTGTGCTCAGGGCGAGTTCGACTTCTCTCCGAAATCAATCCTACAATGCCTGACTTATCCGAAACTTGAGGCGGTAGCGCTGTCTTAGGTTTACTAAATTGAGTTTTACACCTTTACTATAATTGGATTGCTGCTGAGACTGCCAAAACTCAATCTTTCTTGGTAAAATGGAGGTCTCAGCCACCTCAGAGTAATTTCCTTCGTTTCTAAAGCTGCATGGTAAAACGATTCAGTGCGGTAAAACCAAAGCTCCTGTTCGAAGTGTTGGTGAAACCAAACCTCGAAGGCTTCATTTGAGAGCCCAAGCGAACGTGCCCTTACTATTAATGATTGGATAGATCTAACGCATGCCCTCTTGAATTGACTTGTCCGGAAATACAGGCATGAGGAGGACACTTTGTCTTCGTCACTTCAGATCGTAGTGCAGGTGCCAGAAACGGGCCGATTAGGTTGAGCCGATTGACAATTTCATGGAGTGAGACTAAGTTGATGAAAGTCTCGCAGGTATATGAACAGAGTCTGCGCCTGAAACTTGAAAAGGTCAAAGCCAGGGCACCTGACTAAAGATCTGGACAAGTTAAGCCTCAGAAGCTTAAATTTCACTGTCCAATCGAAAGCGCTCTCGCTCTGCAACACGGAGTCTCAATGTGTGACATAATACGTCATGCAGCAAGCCCAACTTGATGATTACTAGCTCCACTTGTTGGC
>LQNS02020117.1:1992847-2007360 GCA_001587735.2 Parhyale hawaiensis | reverse complement strand
GTTTCTGAAACTCGGGACTCAGTATTAGTGTTGACCACGAAAGTCCCGTCACCGGTCGCACGTCACGTACCGAGAAATACGGAGGAGGCCCAGCAAATACTAGAAATTTCAATGAACTTTCTCAAAGTTTTGGACAACCGTTGGCTCACTTGGCGGAGGTATGCGCTCTCAGAGTGCTTTAGTTATTATTGTAAACGACCACTCTTTCATAGCTGTAGTAGATCAGTTCATAAAAACTTTAACTTGATAAATGATTGTAGCACACTTGGCGCACTCTCTGTGTAGTTCTACATAGCGATCGCTGGAGCTATAATTGTTATTCTTATCATCACACTGTATAGTGTGAAGTTCTTTCTTGATGTACGATGTTGATTTAGAAGCCGATCTATGTGCATTCATTTTAGCACTTAGTAATTTGCTGTTTTTTTTTTCCTTGCAGCAAACAATATTTTGTGAACCCAGAAGATGACCTTTTAAGAAAATACCTAGCATGTCTAAAATCAACATGTGTTTTCTGCCATCCTTAATCATCGGGCTCTCGGCGATTGCCGAGACATGAAGGCTTAAGCCCGGTGCCCACGTAACAACTTTTCTTGCCGCCAGCAGCCTAGAGGACACTCAAATAATACGTTTACGTAGCCGCGGCACGGCATCAGCTTGCGCAAAATTTAACTGTATAAAAATGTGGAAAATCTTAGTCGGTACTGCAATTTTTTCACCATAGCAAGTGGCAATGGTGAACATTTAACTATCGCTTTTAACTATGAGCAGTTTAAGCACACAAAGATTGGTGTTTTAAGAATTCGTGCACGGTGTTCATAGACTTCGTGCTGAAGTCCCGGCCACGACTAGACAGACAGTCGGATTAGTTGAGTTGCCTCTAGGATGCTAACGGCAACGAAACTTGTTACGTCGGCACCGGCCTTGAGTGACCAAAGAAATTTTGCGCTCTGCATTTTTACCTACGTTAAAATTTTTACATTAATTCATCTGCGCGTAGAGCAGTGAAGACCTGTTTAGAGTGCATATAGAAGTCCATATTGTTATTTGCACCGGTGAAAGTAAAACCAGTGGAAAGAACATATAAGCATTTAAAGGAAGCATCTGTGGGTTTCATCAGAGTGGAAAATCAACTCGGTGTCTGTATACAGTTACCGGTATAAATATCAGAACGATACATAGAAGAATATCACGCTGGAAACAAGATGGTGAAAACAGTACAACTCTTGCAAAATTGTGGAAAACCTATAGCTTTCTAGATGGCAGAGTCAGACGCTCTTTTAAAAGATTAGTAAAGGCCCAAATTAAAATATTCATGGGACAATGCGTTGAAGGTTTAAGAAAATGCACTTAAGCAGACGTAAATCTGGTCGTGAAGCCGTTGGCAGCAGCCATAAACGGGACAAAACGTTTGTTATTAATTGCTATTGGAGAACACTGAGGAAAGACTTGAGGATTGGAAGCATGAGATGCGGTCCTATGAGTTCAAATTAACACTCTCTCAGAACACTGAACGTCTTAGGGCAAGGCGCGTGCCACAAGTAGGAAGTTATGAATGCCAATTATTAAGTATAAAGTCGATTAATCCTAAAGTAAGATCTGACGTTTCAGGACGACTTCTCCCCTCTTCAGAAACTAAAAGATTATGTGTGACGTCTACAAAAAAAGGAGCAAATTTATTTTTAAAAAGGGATAGTTCAACTCTGCTACTATATATAATAAGGACAGAGATGTTGACGGTGTGAGATATTAGTATGTTGACCGCACTCCAGAAGAAACCCCGATCAGGTTTCACCTAGTCTCTTACGCAACTTACCGCGGGAGACGCATAGTTTGTTGACCGCATCCCGGACACTTCTGCAACCACTCTTTGGCATTCGTTTTACACCTCACATGAGCACCGTCATATCTCTGTCCTCATTAGCAAAATTAATATCTCCCTTTTTAAAATACATTTATTTCTTTTTTTTGTTGACTTCACACAAAATCTTTTAGTTTCTGAAGATAGGAGAAGACGTCCAGCAACGTTAAATCTTAAAGGGTTCAAACTAAAATATCAAAATAATTACAGATGTCGACTAACAAATGAAACTTTAACGTTTCGGGATTTTTTTCCTCCCAACATCAGAAATTTCTTATAAAAACAACAAAGGATGCCTAACAAAAATTTTTTATTTAAGATGACCTAAGTTTTGGTGTGTTGACAGGGTGGGATCTATAGGGCTAGTGACCATGGTGCGCTATGGGGTTCTTATATAGGCGTGGGACAGTAAGAGAAGCGGGGAAAATTTCTGATGATGGGAGGAAAAAAATCCTGAAACGTTAAAGTTTTATTTGTTAGTCGACATCTGTAATTATTTTGACGTTAAATCTTAGTTTAGGATGAGTCGACTTTATATTTAATATTTGAAATTTGCCTTACTTTAATTTATGAATGTATTTCGCATCGTCTTTTTCACCGTGTAAATAAAAATTGAGAACTCTCTACGCACACCAAACCCATTTTTCCTCCTCGAACATCTCTAGCATACACAGTAGTCCTGAAACTAATAAACTCTGAAATAAAATAATGCGAAAAATGTATAGTATGTAAAAATGGACTGCGCCACTATTTTGACCACTAAAGTGTATTATATAATCTCAGAGACGCCGTCACCAATGTTTCTGTCTCCTCGCGCTGCAACCAGTGCATCGCTGGACACTTGTAAGCATCAGCACAAATATAGCGAGTCACTTAACTGAACAAACAGCACACATGTTACACAGAGCCTCAGCTGTGCGAACTAGACACAGCTGAGCTAAAAATTTAGCAATTTATTTAGTGATTCAGACCAGATAGGACATAAACAAAACTCTGGAGAAGTATGAGCATGGCATGAGTAACCCAGTCAGAAATTATGGTTGTGATTATAGTAGAAAAACTATGATTATAGTCGAGACTTTGGTTGTTTACTATCGATATATCCTCCATATTCAACCATTTATGGGGTGCAGTATGGTAGAAATATGTCGCAACCTTCGACCATATTATCAACCATAAAAAACCAATTACAACTATTAAGGTTTTAGCTGCACAACTATGATCTACCATAGTGAACCGTAAAAAAAACATTCACAACCAAAATCGACTGTGTTCAGTGAATTATAAAACTATATTCTACCAAGATAAACTTTTTTTATTTATTGACATATTATGCAGTCGATGCCTGCTTCGTTTCCTGATGATTGGTTACTTATAATAATAGTTTAATTATTACGTGCGTGTTAGGCCTCCAGCTCAGAATGGTCTACGGCTCTAAGCTTCAGAACGATGCTAGAGCAGGAGCTAGAACCAGTCGGTGCAGTTAACGCTCGTTTCTATATAACTTCTTTAACTCTAAGTCGCTATAGAGCTACTCTACCCAGTTTAGAGGAAGTCACAACTCAATCGATAATTTTCGGGCGGGGTGTACTCGTTGTCCGGGTACGAAAGGTTAAATATCTCATAAAACTTGACATCTTCCATATAAAGCGAATGGGAAGAATTTTTTGATGAATCTTTACAGGTATAAACTAAATAAACATAAATATATGGCAATATTAAAATTTGATCAAGGATTGCAATACTATTTAGCAAAAAATACAAGAAATGAAAACGGATGTGATGGGTAATTACGCTAGAGTGGCTAAGCGTGAAAAAATCGGGAAGCAATAGATAAAAATAACGTCAAGGCCGCTAGTGTCCATATATACCGTGCAATGTTGATATTTCATCGACAGGAAAGAAAAGACTGAAAATATGCACATTTTTTGCACTATGATATGAATTTTTAGATGTTTCGCATTCAAGCTTATAGTCATACAATATTATTTTGGTCGATAATGTTGGGAATTCTAATCATATCATTAAAATTATTATTATTATTATTATTAAATCACACCAGACTGGCGACGCAGGAACGGAGAAACTCCATGAGGTTAACAAACCCCCACGCAACCAGCCCAGCGGGTGTAAAAAACAAAAGAATAGAAAAAAAGAAGATCCGAAATCACAGAATAGCTCTGTGTACAGATCGTTTAAAGCCGCCAATACCAGCACCAGCAAAGACAGAGCCATCAGCCCCATATAATGGGAGGATTTCCCCTCATGATCGTACGTACGGAAATCCGTTGATAAGCTACCATAGTTATGCTCTAACACATGCTCTACCATATATAGTCTTTAAACATCCTTGTACAACCATCTACCATATATAGTCGTCAAGCATCCATCTACGAGTATAGACCTTCGTTCCTTGACAAACCATAAACAACCAATATTGCCTCCACCGATACTGACCTAAATACACTAAAATCAACGTTATGATATGGTCGACATATCTACCATATTGTTTCATCATCCATAATCGACTTTAATCTCTCATACACCGCTATATTCTACTGTAATCACAACCATAATTTCCGACTGGGTATGAGCGAGCGAAGTCCGTCTATGTTATTTATAGCTATATCTGGTTAATAGAACAGAATTTGGAACTACAGTATAAGTAAGTGCAGGGTAGAGCCAGGCATTCGTTATTAATTAATAAATTGGTAAATGATAAATAGTCAAAATATGCATAAACTCTGCTACAGTCTGGTTTCTATTCCTTCTATTTAGTTTCCGCAATCACGAAAAGAGCTAAAAATTAGTATTCTGTGTAACTATGAATTTAATTCCTGATTGCATTATGAAAAGGTGAATTTCTTATTAACATAATTTCACAGTTTCGGTCTCATATGCGCTCGGCTGCGGTGTGGTGACATTTTTAATAGGCAAAATACGTAGTCGGGCTGTGATATGGGAGCATGCACCAGCAAGCAATTTTGAAAAGTCACATTCTGAAGCATTTTTTTAAAACTGAAGTGCGTGTCTTATAGACTCAGCCAACTGATGTAACGACTGTGCCTCCAATATTCGATAAGAAAATGTTAACCGTCAACTCAGCGGGGGTAGTAAATGCCACTAGTACTGTTTAACAGTTAGGCATACATACTAGTATTGCTATTACAACTCATTTAAGTTTGACCTAATGCAGCTCTTCTAACCTAACCTCTCCCGTAAAAACCACCCGTCACTTAATTCTGACGTAATGAGCCTATAACCTCAAGTCTGCTGCACACGAGAACGTTTCTCCCTACCCTTCCGAGTACGCTACCAGGCATCCAGCTTCGTCTTAGCTAATATTATTGTGTTCAAAAATTGCTTAAACTCCGAGGATCCGCGGCACCTATTCCGCTACAGCAAGGTCCCGTTGGTGAATTTCGAATCTCTCTCGTAATTTCTATTGAGTTTTAACTCCCATTGGTTCCTATTTGGAATCGGTATGTGTTCATAGATCAAGCCGTTATCACGCGAACAGAAACATCTGTTCTAAAAACGTGAAGCGCTGCCGTGTTCCGACTCGTATGCAGCGGGCTTAACGTAGACCGTCCCCTCAGGGGGCATAGGATGGGCTATAGGCCACAGGGCTAGTTCGATTCGCCCTTCCTCTTTTATGGGGCTTTGCGACCGCAGGGGACTCGTGTAGGGTACCTTAGCCATTAGCTAGGCCTTCGGGATGTCTGTCTTTCGTGCCGACTTTGCTTCTTTCCTTTTACATTCTCCTACTTGCTCAAGCTTTATTCTGTTCTTCCTCTTTCTTCCTGACTTGCTGTTCCCATGTGCATTGATCCTATGTGGGAACACCTTCGAGCATGGGTTCCCCTCTTCTATCGACATTCTATATGCTCCTAATTCCTTCTTCTGTGACATCCTTCCGCTCGGAAACGGAGGCTTAAATTTTCTGACTGTATGACGGGTATGCCAACTCGTAGGCTGACTATCCTAATTCACCCTACACAGTCTCTCTACAGTAGGCACTAAGATATCACCGTTGGATCTTGCAGATGATTTACCAGTTATTTTTTCGCCTATGTATGAGCATGGCATGGCCTCTTGGATCGATCTTACAGACATAATAAAGACATAAAAATAAAATATAGCAGTCCCACTCTTTGAAGGTGCTTTGCTTCATCGCTCTTCTTCTAAATCTACATATTAGCCTTGACTAAGCTTATGTTTCTCATCATCTGAAGATAACAGTTCTATAGCGTGACCCGTGGCTGCTCTATAACCCTCCAAGTTTGTGTTCTATTTTGTGTGATAGGTTAAGCTATATTAAGCACATTCTTTAATAATAGATTTTTGTCGCCGATTTCCTCTTCTCAGTCAGCTATACTTGATTTCATTAAACATCATGCTTTCACTTTAAAAATTCCTTATAATGAAGCTGTCCGGAGCAGCTCGCTTTGCGCTGTATCCAGCCTACGAATTTTCTCATTTTTGGATCATCAAGCAACACCAGCAAAGTTGATATTCTAAGATTTGGAAATATGTATGTAAAACACGTTAAAATAGAACTTCATGTTATTGCATCGAAACTGGCTGAAAATATTTTTAAGAGCGAGTGAAAAAAAGACAACCACTATTGATCTTCCTTCCAGAGAAAATCAGAGCTTCTTGCAAATTGAGGTTCCCCCTACCTTATACTGTAAAGCGTAGCGTACAGACACATGGATGGACGTACGGACGGAGCCTCAAGCAAAATTATAATATAGATATAACTGAGATTTAAACGTTAGATATCGAATGCCATCGCCAACCTAGGCCTAACGATTCATTTGCAGATACATGTAAGAGCACATGCAAACAAGATGTGGCATGAAGTTTAGGCAGAACATTTTCGTCGTACTTGCAATCGTTATAAATCTTTCATTTGCTGCCTATAAAGGCGAATATACACGTTAGTCGTTGAAAGCAATCACTCGTCCAAGCGTTTTGTCGTGTTGTGGTCAGCACAACTTTATGTACGCTACAAAAAGGCATTAAAATATTAGCTGTTAGCAAGTGTCACCAGGCAAGGGACGGATATCATTCTCTTTAAATTAGGATAAAAAAACAGAAAACAATGCACTTTTCTGCTGTTTCTTCGGCACAGTAAAAAGGTCTGACGATTGGATGAGTGAACCCGGTGAAGAGACTAGCGTGCAGAACGGCCATAAAGCTGCTGAAACAAATAAAAAGTTTTTTTTTACTGTATACACACACAGCTGGGTCTGCAAGGCCGCAACAAAATGTGTTCGAATGCTGAGGAATACGAGCGATGAAGAAAGTACAGTTGGGTGCTACAGCCCCAGCAGGGCGCGCTTACGAGAAAACACTTGGGACGTAAACATGACTAAGATACCAACACTGAGCACAAGTTTGATGCACGTTGGTGTTTCATGGTGTGTTTGGTGTGTCATCGCAGCAGACAGACCAAACATATTTCCGCAAAAACAAAGTGAACAGAAGCATAGTAGTTTTGTTACGAGCTATGGTAATTCAAAGTTTCGTCCGTTTAGGTGCATCAATTTTACCTTTATTTGATGCATCTTGGTGCATCATCGGCCTTGTCACAAAACCGAAACTCAAAAGTGCGTCAATTCGGGCCAAATGCATCATACTACCCTATATGCATCATCATGATGCACTTTATTTTTATGATGCACTTACGTGTTTCAGTTTTAGGACAAAAATGCATGTAATTTCGATGCGTCTAAGTGCATCAAAATTGCTCTCAATGAAGTGCGATAACCAAGTGTTAACTTATGAAACTAATTTATTTCTTACGAAAAATATAGATTTTTTTTAAACCACAGCTCTTTAGTTTTTCCCAGTAGTACCACTAGATTAGATATTAGTCCGGACCAGAGCACTATTCTCTTCCAATTGCAGACTCAACTGAATGATTTCTTTGTCCACGTAGTGAATACAGCAATACTCAACGTCCGAATGCGTTACTGTATCCGTGTAACCCTACCCATACCAGGCTGTTGTTTCACTACAAAGGGTCTTTTACTATCGTAGCGATACGGACATAAATATACATTAATGTCACGTCCAGTATATATAAATTCTCTCCATTCAGGATTCCCTTGGCAATCTTTGTTGAGCGTACATGATGTTTTACAAATGTATCTCCTTCGCTGGCCACTTAGTTTACCGAGCAGCTGTACTGAATAGTAAATCTTTGCGTCAGCTTTACTGTTGAACAATAAGAATTACACAAAACACTTTCAAACTCTACAACGTCACCGTGCAGCGAAATACTGCACGAATAAAACGATGAGCGATATCCTATTGAAAAGTTGTGCCTTAAAATTGTAAGGAAAACGATGAAAGAAAACCATCTGTGCGTCCGAAAGAAAACGTTTTAAGCATGACTATTGTATTTATTGCCGGCTGTCTCGTTGACGTTGTGCAGGCTAACCGTGCTGATGAAGAGTTTGAAACGCACTGTTAAGAGGCCGAGGAAAGTTGGAGCACGGGAGTAAATAAAACAAATCCCATTTATTTCTCATATGGATGCTGTGTCTAACAAGGTTAGGGCACAGCACCCTGAGGTTTTCTTTCTTAATGCTAGAAGCTGAGAAAAAGTAGGAAGGTGCTAAGAGAAGTAGGAGAAAGTCAAGAAAGTTGGATTACGTTGGGACCTAAGTAGTGTCTGTATCCACTCTAGGAATCGTTTGCCTAGTATGGGAAAGACGGAGACGTTGAAGAAGATCGGAAAATTCATAGGAACCAGTAGATTGAAGGGAATTAGGAGGATGCTACTGGAATTAGGAGAAGATCTGTTAGCTTTGGAGAAAATATGAGAAAGCTAACAGACACTGAGGACTGCTGCAGAAGGCTGCTAGACCCCGGGTAAATGTTAAAGACGTTGTAGGGTGTGCGAAAAATAATGGAAGTTGGGAGGCTGGCGTAAGTTAGAGACTTGTAAAGATCATGTAGATTGCGGAGGCTGGAAGAAGCAGCAGGAGGCACAGGGTGGCTGGGAGAGGCCGGGCGAGCTGCAGGGAAGGATGGCGGGGGGAGAGGAGGATCGTTTATCTCAGCGGGAGCCACTTCCGGTGCTGAGCTTATCAGGAGGCGAGGAACGGAAGGAAGGGGGGGGGAGAAAAATAGCGAGGATGTTGGAGGAAATGGGAAAGACAGAAAGGGTTATAGAGAAGGGGGAACTTAGATGGAATAGAGTAATTACAGAGTCAGTAAAAAATAAAGAAGAACACCTAAGACCTATTATCATAACAAGCAAAGAAGAGCTGTGTTGGTGTAAAAAAAGAGAGTGTATCAAGATGCTGCGTGTTGGTAGAAAGTAACAAAGTCAAGCGAATTCACAAATGGAAACACTCAGTGTGAAGAAAAAAGTACGCGAATAACGCGTGGACTGAAAGCAATTATTGAAATTGAGCGAACAGATATGAAAACATTTACAAAAAAAAATGCAGTCTCCCCAGTTTAAGTCACTGGAAACTTACAAAAATTCTTGCACATTGAAGAATAATTCGACTGTTCTAACTATTGTTTCTTAATTAATGTGATTTTTATGAAGTGCACTAATGCAGTTATCTTTTCTACTCCTAACCGTGAAACCATAGCTACAAAATTCAAAGTGTTTCCTTCAGAAGACACAAGTATTTAATACACTACCCTCATTTTTAGCAGCTTGAGTATTAAGCGAATAGAGATGCTGTATTCTTACCATACTTGCAAACCACATCGAAACTCGCTGAGTAATAACGATGAAAGTAGCCTAATATGTCTCGTCCTCTTTCTTGGGCTACAAGCACACACTTACTTTCTTGGGCTACAAGCACACACTTATTGCAATTGTCCACTTTTTGTAAACACTGCCTCCAAGTGTGGGTTTCTATTTTGTGGTCGGCTGACACATCTGCTCTGCAAGTGTAAGGGCTAACCAACGAATAAGGGGAAAAATGGGAGCTTCGTTTGATTCAATCGTAGAGACAGTGCACGTACGGAAGTATAGATGGCTGAACATTCATGCCTTTTCCACTGTAAATATTTTCCTCATAGCAATATTTTCTTCCACAGAGAAATAAGCTTCTCATTGAGAAGTACTTTTCTACGGAAAAGTACTTTCTCAAAAAATAAATAAATAAATAAAGAATAGGCTACTGATGAAATACATAAATTTAAGATATTTCTGTTCAGAAAATATCTTTTTCATAGAGAAAAACGTTAAATGTTTCATAAAATACCTTCTATAAAAAATATATGTCATTGATAACTATTGTTTTCTTTATAAATCGTTGTTTTTGGAGAAAAAGTCTACAGAAGGTAAAATTTATTGCAACACTCTTTAGCGATGCTGCGTTGAAATGTAATCACTTGAAATACTTAGAATTATCTCTGAATGCGCTTTACGTGACAGTTGCTTAATGCTTAGCTATGAATTAGTACCGGTGAGTGATAGCCCCTATATTAGAAAAACCTATCATCTGAAACAAACTGCAGAACTCCTCCTCCTCCAGGAGTCGCAAACTCTTAACGGACAAAGCTTCCAATGCCACCTTAATCCATCTTCTCCTCTCTCCCGCTCCAACTACACAGTTTGACGTCTCTAAGCTCCGCATGTCAGCGGCTCTTGATCGTGCTTGCGTGAATTCATGATCGTTTCCTTGGCAGGGATTCTTCCCCCTTTTTTTCTCTTTTCTCCAGTCCTCTATATCCTACTAACATAATGGCAATAGCTCATAGAGGGCCGGGGCGTATGTTACAGTGTCTTTTTGGGAATGGGCCTCTTGGTTCGTCCACTGCCGCCTATCTAGTCTAATCTAATATATGCATTGTAGACTAGTAGTGACTTGTGACTGACTGCCGTTAATGACGGCGAAGACTTTGCGCTGAACAGTTCTTGACTCTGAAATTAATTCTTCGATGAAGGATTCATTTCTCCCGTTTGGCTACTTTAATTTTTCCTTCACTCTATCTGCAGCAAATAAAACTCGCATTTTTTGTAGGAAAATCATTGTTTTGAAGGAGCGCTGCGAGGACGCTCAGAGCACGAAGGTTAAAACAGCCAAAAGAGTTGAGTGCCTCCCGGTCCATGCGTTGGCACCCCAGCATTACCTTCGATTTTGAACTTTCGCACTTATTTTGACACACCAGCAAAGTACATGTTATATGACCCAAAAAACTGTGAAAATCGGCAAATATTCAAAATTCAATAATTAACCCACAGTTTGTTTGTTTGTTTGTGGATTGCCGTTCATGCTTGGGCCCTCCCTCCTGAGTATGAGATGGGAAAAAAATCGAGCGCTAAATTAACAGCAAACAACTTCATAATATATCTATACTTTATGCACTTCATTTCCTGAAGCCCATGCACTCCACTTGCTTACTGACTTCCATACACACCTACCTACTTACCTACCGCCCCTCCTGCATACTCACCTGCCTGCTGACTTGTTAGCGACTTACCTGCCCACGCATTTGCCTACTGATATACCTATTCATCTACCTACTCACTTGCCAACTGAATTACCTATTCATCTACTTACTCACCTACCTACTTACCTAGCTACTTATCTGCCTAGTGACTTACCTGCTGATCTACCAACGTACCTGCCTACTTATCAACCGAGTCGCCTGTTCCCTTGCCTGCTTTCTAACCTGTCTGCCTAATTGACTCCCTACTGCATTACGTAATCACCTATCTACTCACCTCTCTACTCACCTTCTTAGTCACCTGTCTAATACGCCTACCGGTACCTACTCACTTGCTTACTTAACGACGCTCGTGCCTACTCACCAACCTACTAACTTATGCTACTCACCTGTCTGCTGACCTGCCTACACATCTGTTTGCTCACCCACCTTGTCACCTATAGTACCTATTCAACTGCCAACTGACTTACCTACTCACTTGCTTACTGACCGTGTTATTCACCTACCTACTCATCTACCTACTTACCTGCCAGCTCATTCACCTAATCACCTACCTACTCATCCACTTACTGACTTACCTACTCACCTGCTTACTCACTTGCCTCCTTACCTATAACGACTCGCCTGCTCATCTGCTCACTCACCTACCTGCTCATGCCCGCATACTCACCTTCGTACACAATTATTTACTCATTTAGTTTTGTTTAAGAGTTTGCTTGCCTGAACTGCTCCTGAAAAGCTTGTTTTGTTATTAGAACCCCCTCCTCCCCACCGTCAGGCATTATAGTTCGAGCAATGAGGCGCCGCTCATATGACGAAACACAGGAATTATGACCAGCTGGGAGAGGCATCGCGTGCAGACGGCGCTAGTCATCGCATGTAAAAATTTGCCTGACTTCGTCTATGTTTTTCCATTGCCGGAAATAAAACTAAATCTGGATTTAGCGGTAAGAGAATAGAGCAAACCGTTATTTATTCTTATCAGACTAGCACTATTATATATAACATAGTGCAAAAGAACGGGCAGTGCGTGGCCCAGCAGTGACATCAATGTGACTTCAAAACAATGGGAAGAAATGAATTCTAAACATAAACTAAATTTACAAAATGACGTTAATAGAAAGAAGGTGAATAGACTCGTAATCTAGTTTAGAATTTAGATATAAGTCCCATCGAGAATGATCACTCAAACCCGAATTAAGATTATACTGAAAATATAGTGCCGTGACGACGAGGATTTCATTCCAAATCTAACTACAGTATAGATCAGAACTTAATACTTCATCAGGGTCACGATAGCACGATCCGGATTAAAATTTAGTCTCATAAGAAGCGTACAGCTATGAAGCAAATTATTTCGCAGACATGACGTAAGCTGGTAGGGTCTGACAGATGCTTTAAGCATTCTTCTATTATTTTCTTTCGTCTGCATGTACTTTCTCCCGTACCTCTACACACAGATATGATATCTATATAATAAAACCGAGGAAACAATCATATCCGTTTCAAGCTTATAGAATTTTGTGAAGTTTGAAAATTACTTACCTATCGCCGTGTAAATGCACCGCATGAATTAAAATGACTGCGTTTTGAAAACAACTGGGGTACAGAAGATGCCGGGGCGATATTTTTAGGGGAAACTTGGGGGAAACCCGCGGTCTTTACCGGAAACTGCGGGGGAGGGGTTGGTTCCGTAGGGGGAGGGGGAAGGGGATAAAACAAAATGGCGGGGAAAACTTCCGCTGACCTCGAATTTTACGAGCAGCTTTATGGGTGAAGATTGTCGACCTGAGGAAACTTGGGAAAAATTTAGTGGGATTTAATGTTTTTGCAATAACAGGAGCATCAATGATTAGATGGTTGTAATGGGGTGAGCGTCGTAATGAAACAAATAAATAGACTTGTCCATTAAGCTGCTATGTGATACCGATAAACAACAGATAAAGAAATGTCGAACAAACGACTGTTGCAAAAACCAACGGATAAACAGACCGACATATACACCCCTGCATGGAAGCCGATTACTGGACCGATAAGCATATGTAGTGGTAACTGAACAATGAGCCTGATCAGTTAACAACTGATCAGAAAATCGATCAGTAGCTGCCTATATTGCGATAACAACTGATAAGCAAGAGCACTCTGAGAGCCCATATACCTAAGCCAAGTAATGCAAATGAAAAATCAAGTTGGTCCTGAAACAGAGATTTCAATTTCTGTCAGAACAGAACGCAGTTATTTGTGCCTCTTGACGTATATTTCTTGCAATTTCATCAAAGATCCATGCCTATCTTTCTAATATTAAGTTATGTTTTGACAAACACTAAGAAAACATATAATTAAACACACAAATGGAGGTACCGATCACTATACTAAAATTTGGCTATTTTTGCCTTTCTATATTGCAAACAATTCCTGAAAATTCATGAAGATCTGTCAATAACTTTTTGAGTGACGTTTTGATAAATATAAAATATGGAAACAAATAAAGGGCCTGACTGATAATCACAAAAATTTTGTCAATTGTTGTTCGCAACACTCCCACTAATTATAGTGCAATTTCATGAAGATTAGTTCATAACTGTTTGAGTTATGTTAACAACTAAAAACAGGGAAACAAACGGTTTTATGGATCTTCACCAAAAGTTAACTACCGGTCGCTCCTGCCAATATATCTGTAACACTCCCTCTAAATTTCATAAAGATCTGTCCATAACTTTTTGAGTTATCTTGATGACAGATAAACACACAAATATAAACTCGACAAATATATCACCTCCAATTGGAAGGGGTAATGAGACATTAACAATAAATTGTATCTGTGTCAGTCAATAATTAAATAACGATCATTAGCCGTAACTAACAACAGTTATATACTTTGCTAAATAACACTCAATTAACAAGGTGATAGACAATAACTGATAATTATACACTAATCAACAATTAAGTAGGTGCATGGCAATAGATCTCTACAACAACACCTGATGAATGAAGTGCATGGTAATCTCCAACTATTTCATTCAGTGACGGTAAAATATTGAATGACAAATATTGAATGACAAACAATATGCTGCCGACAAATTAACGGATGAACACTTGATAAACTAGAGCACTCTGAGAGCGCATACCTCCGCCAAGTGAGCCAACGGTAGCAAAAATTCAAATTGGCTCTGAAACCATAATTTTCTTTGCATAAACTCCAAAATCTGATCATTTGTGC
>LQNS02020117.1:1976454-1991997 GCA_001587735.2 Parhyale hawaiensis | reverse complement strand
TGCTCATTAACTTACAAACAAACAAATAATAGTTGATCAGTAAGCCTTAAGCCATTATTGATCAAAACAACGATACAAATAGAAAGCTGAACTGTTAACCAGTATATACAGCTAGCTACATATGAGCCAGAACGCAGTAAATAATAAATAAACCCATGCACAACAACAGATTAGTGAATTTGTAAATACATAATAATTGATCAGATCACGGGAACGCGGTAGCATTGAATAAGCCGATAAAGAGCAATAATAGTACACCAATAAATAATGTGAAACAGCTAGCTATTTAGTTAGCTGGTAAGAGTAACCCAATAAACCAATCAACAGCAGTTAAATAAACATACGAAGAACCCACAAAATAAACCGATTAGCTAGTATTATCAAAAGACCTATGAGTAATTCTCATCAATGAAACAGAGAACAACCCCTGAGATACCAATGAAATACTATATTGAATAAACTCAACGTAAAATAAAGTAAGTTACCTGTAGGAGCGGTGACTCGTAAATGTGAGATAACTATAATCAGTAAGCTGTTGAACACCTCTGCCCTAAACCAAAAAACCACCCATTAAAGAGCTGTCATACTTTCATGGTCATGCCTTAATTGTACGAATTTTTGCACATCACTTAATTCCTACAAATGTCGAGATAGGATATTCCTAAAATTGCGCCTCCTAGCCGACTAGCATCACTGTGCGGATCGCCCTTTGGCGGAAATAATAATTCACTTGGTGAAAGCCGTCATATTATGAGATATAAATACATAATTGCGAATTTACATGTTTGTACAGTATGTCATGCTGTATTGTACCGCCATAGCTATTGAATGAAATTGTATGTAATAGTATTTAGGCAATCAGGTGCAATGGTATTAAGCCATGTAGATCTTTCCTCGGGAAGCAATAACTGCATTTCCCATTTACCTTACTTTAATTGAATAAGCTGTAATATTAGTAGAAACATAATTAATTATATTTTATTTTGCTTCCCGGGCGAAGGTGATTGTTAGGTAGCACTATTGCGGTGCCACTCCAGTTAACTCGTTTGGTATGTGATGGCACTGAGCCATGTAGATTAGGTTGTGAATTTATAGCTGTAATATTGCTAAGAGATGAATGTACGCAAAATTTTTAATGTAAGCTGTAATATAATAATCCAAGAACACCTCCCACCTGTGGAGAAATAAATATTAAATAAATATTTAAATTGGCAAACATGATAAGTAGCAACTATTACGTAAACGGATAAAATCAGGTAATAAGGCCACATTAATAATATATCAATAAATAGATCATGAAAAATCACAATATCTATTATTATACCATTCGCGAAGCCTATCAGTACATCAGTAGAAAAGAGAAACATATGCCTAATTAAATTTGATGATTTAGGTTAATTAATGCTAAGCGCTAACTAACGCTGACAGCAAGGAATATATAGCGAAACAAAATCTATAATAAAGAACGAAATACAGCTAGGAAGGAAGTTAGGGAACGTTAAATACAATCATCCCTATTTACCGACTAGCATCTATATCATAATTTGTCGAGTGATTTTTGTCCATCTCGGGTCTTCATTTATTTATTTATTTATTTATTTGTTGAAGCTCGATTTGCCTCCAAATGTCACTATGACGCAATGCACTGTGGTGGTCAAAACATACGTAAGTTTTCTAAAGCACCAGTAGCTATTGTTGGCATTACACCGCGCACTACACGACCGAGTGTCAATTTGGCTATTGCGCTGCAATTGATATCAGCCAAAATGTTCTAGTGTGCGTAAAATTATACCGGCATATTTTACCATGGCAATACAAGTTAGCAACTGCATGTAATATAAATGCAGACTTTGCACAGAGGAATATACCTAGCCATAAGAGCTGCTCGGCAGTGGGATAGGCCATAACTCATATATACAGTAGCTATATAGAGGGAGGATAGCTTAATTAGTTCGTCCATTCTTCGTTACGGGGAGTGGCACTAGCTCCCGTGCAAACCTCAGTGGTTACCTGCATCGACCCGCATTATGCCATCGGGACGTTTTTCCTTCTGTTACTACTGCATTCTTATTGCTTTTTATGTTCCTACTGATGATCTTTGGACTCTGCTCTTCTTTTTCTTTGCCAGTTTGTCCCTCCCATGCTCAGTGTCTTCGTGTTGCAGGTCATAATCCATGCCCTTCGTTCCTCTTTGTTTTTCATCGCAATCAATTCTGTGGGTAGAAAGGTTTAAACTAGGAACATAATACTAATTATTACAACAGAAAGACAAAATCGCGTTAATTATTTAAAAAACTTAGATACTACAATAACTATCTTGAATACAATCGGTCCGGGGACAAGATTATTATTATTATTATTATTAAATCACACCAGACTGGCGACGCAGGAACGGAGAAACTCCATGAGGTTAACAAACCCCCACGCAACCATATTGCCATGACTCAAAAAGTTATGGACCGATTTTTATGAAATTTACATGAGTTATTAAGCGTATCATGAGAAGTAGACGACCAAATTTTTGTGACGATCTGTAGGTTCGTTTGTCTGTCTTTGTGTTTGATTCGATGCTTGTTTGCAAAGTAACACAAAAACTTTTAAACGGATCTTTATGAACTTTATTACAGAATTGTTGGAAATGCTAAAAGACATAAATGATCAAACTTTGGTGATGATCGGTTCGTTCGTTTGTGTGTTTCACTAATGATTGCCGGAACATAACTCATGAACTTAAGGACGGATCTTCAAGGAAATTGCAGAACCTTTTATTACTGTTAAAAGGCATAAATGACAAGATTTTGATGCTGATAAAGAGGAAATTATGGTTTCAGAAGAAGTGTGAAATTCTCCTTAACGTTGCTTTCCTTGGCGGAGGTATGCTCTCTCAGAGTGCTCTAGTTTTGCAACATTATTTTTAAAAGTCTGGCATAGAAAACAATAAAAAAAATTTTTCATATTCTCATAGATTTACTGAACCACGATATTAGTGTCACGAGCTAAATAACAAAAATTGAAAGCGTAAATTATTTTAAAACGAGCAATAAAGATTTAACTAATTTAATACCCAACGAAGAACACATTTTAAAGAGAAATTTATTGAACTACAACGAAAAAGAGATTATTGCCTCCGCCAAGGAGAGTTTGCAGTCTGTTTGTTTGTCTGTCTCCAAGATAACTGAAACAGTTATGGACAGATCTCTGAACATATTACATAGAATGTTAGGTATGTTAATGGAATTAACTTTTGGTGGAGATCCGCTAAACCGTTTGTTTGTTGGCCTGCCTCGATCTTTTTTCCCTAGTACCATAACTTAAAAAGTTATTGACGGATCTTCATAAAATTTGCACGAATTGTTAAGAATACTATTAGCAGAAATGACCAAATTTTTGTGATGATCTGGGAGTCTCTCTGTTAGTTTTAATGTTTATCAAAACATAACTCAAAAGTTACAGACAGATTTTTAATAAAACTACAGAAACTGTTAATAATGCTCAGAGGGGCAAATGACCAAATTTTGGCAACGATAACAGTACTAATTTGAATTTTTACCTATCGTTGCCTGGCTTAGCAAAAGCATGCACTCTCAGAGTGCTCCACATCGGATGATGTCAAAAATGTGCTATTCACAGATTCAGTCCATTACCCTTTTTGTGACACGCCACAATTTTTTTTTTTTTTTTCGATGTGAATTGCTTACAGCCTGTGCTATCAGCGTAGATTTTTCTTTCGATGATGGCCCAGAAATTTTCAGTTGGATTCAGATCGGAGAATATGGCGGCCACACTATATCAATCTATTTTCCTTTTATTTTACAAAAGCCAGCTACTCTTTTGCTGCTCTTCCAGTATTATAAAAGGCATTACCCTGTACGACAACAAGCTTTTTACACAAAAACAAACTTTGCTTATCAAGCCATAGAAGAAGATCTCCCCTCAAAAGCTGACGATAACCAGCGGAATCGATTATCACTCTTAATTCTGGAAGAATGAAGGGACCAAGAAGTCCATGCCAACATTATTCCATCTCTACCTTTGTGGCTAAGAAAACGGTGATGCAATTGCCAACCCACCCATCCTTTGGCCCGCACATCAGGGGCATCCTAGGCGGCTCTGGTCTCATCTGTGAACAGGACAAATTGCAGATCCTGCTTCATGTTGGCACCAGCACAGTCTACGTTCAGTTGCATGAACCGTTTTGCCAAGATAGCCTTTTTTCAGGATACGTTACTACTACTTACGCTCGAGTGGCTTTTGGCACACTGGGAAGGACTGCACTTCAATAAATCATTGCACTGCTGTTTCGAAAACACTTAAGCACTTGACGCTTGACATTTCTTATACCTCTATAACATCATGACTTTCAGATTTCCCTTATCAAGCTTTTCCTTTCAACTGAAGTTATCATTAATTGATAAACTGTCTTATAATATGCCGACCTAACATTTGTGCAATGGCAGCACATGAAGATCTTTTCGCATTTCTTCCATAATAGATATCTATTCAGAATCCGTAAGACGTTAGCACGTCCCCTATTAAATTTTAATTCATTAATTGGACTAATATCGTGGCTCTCGTTCATCTTTAAGAAATAAGGACAAATAAACATTATAGCCAGGATTCCCCAATGAGAGATAAACAAATGCTGCCAAGCAGTCTGTAACTTCACCTTGTAGCTCACTTTATTCGAATATGAGACAAGTATTTGCTCTTAAAAGGACTTTAAAATTTGAATAATTAGTTAGGTCTATGTATATATTATCGTGGGTCATATTGTATGTGTTCGCATTTATCTCTCCGGCTGGGTTAGTTAGTTTCGTGTGAGCGACTTCGGGAAGGTTGTCTTTTGTTATTTTGATGATGCACGGCCAAGCTAGGTCTGCATGTCTCGGCCGAATAAGTAATTTGAATTTCAAATTAAAAAGAAACAGCATGTCATTCTCTTCTAAATAAAATTTTGCTGTATAAATAGGTCGATCTGCAACGTTTTGGTATTGTTGTTTTGTTTGCTTGTTCTTCTTTTACTGAAGCTGTTAAACGGCAGTTAAAGTGTCTATTGCAAGTTATTATCTGCAAGAATGTTGAAGAGCTGTCTACCTACCATGGGACGAGTTTTGTTGAATAAAGGTAACTCTTCAAGGTACTAAATTGATATCTCTCACCTAACTGTTTGTATAATCGTTGGAATTGCAGTATATTTCTCTTCAAAATCCCGATTGACTCTCGCTTTCCAAAATACTAACTTGAACAACTGTTAGCAGTTATGTGCACTGTGGAGATAGTTCGCTATGGGTCCTCGATCCCATTGGTCACCAGNACGGCCCGCCCGGCCGGATGTAGCTTCATTAATTAAGCGTCAGCCTCTTGAAACGAGAAGTATCATCTGGGCCTTATGCGAAATCACTCTCTTTAGATATCGGCAAGGTAATTTACTCATGAACGTTTTAAATTAATTTTGTACTTGGAAGTGATAACTCTTCCGTCATAATTTTTGTTAGAGAGGAATACTGCTATGTTTAGCTGTGTGGATTGGTGTATGAACGAAAGCACTCTGGCACCACATACCTCCGCCAAGCAAGGCAATGGTAATGAAAAATTCAAATAGGTTCGTAAACTGTAATTTCCTTTGTATTAACATTAAAACCTAATTGTTTGTGCCTTTTGAAGGAAATAACAGCTTCGTAATTGTGTTGAAGTTCCGTTCATTACTTTTCGAGTTAGGCTGCAATCAAACTTTCTAAGAAACATTACCGTAGTCAAACACACAACGAGACCAACCGATCATCACTAAAACTTAATCATCCATGTCTTTAAACATTAGTAACAATTTCTGTAAATTTCAAAAAGATCTGTTCGTAACTTGTTGATTTATTATGCTAACAAGCATAACATCAAACTGAAAGACAAACAAACGATTAGACTGATCGTCACAAAAATTTGATTAGCTACTCTTGGTAATATACCTAATAATTCATGTAAATTTCATAAAATCAGTCCAAAACTTTTTTAGTAATGGCAATAAAAACTAGAACGCCTCGTGTAGTAAGACCATCACCCGCGGTGGGAGTAAATTTCTTCGCTGTCATTATTTTATGGTCAGCTACTCCTAGTCTTTTGACATGAGTCACATCGAGGACAGCCAACCAGACTCCCAGCAAAAAATTATAAACATAGCTCAACTCCTTCTACCTGTTTTTTGGGTGGAGAGCAAATTTCATTGCCGTCACTTTTTATAGCCAGCTCATAGACCGCAACAGTACTTGACTCTTAGGTCTGATGCTGGCGGCCAAAAGCTGGCAACGAAAAAATGGGATTTTCTCATGAGCTATTTTTTTCCCCCTATCTAATAGTAAAGAAAAATTTCATTGTACCCAATATTTTTCTTGTGGAAAAGGTATCTTGGATGCGGCGGGGACGCACTTGGGCGCTTGCCTGCATGAGAAAATCCCACTTTTCCCATTTTGGCCGCCAGCGTCAGAGGCCACTTTGGACCTAAGAGTCAAGTACTGTTGCGGTCTATGGCCAGCTAATCCTACTTTTTTTTTCTCTTTCTTGCATGAGTGACATTGAAGACAGCCCACCAGACTCCCTGCAAAAAGTAGGCTATGGACGTAGCTCAACTCCTTCTACCTGTTTTTGGGTGGAGAACAAATTTCATTGTCTTCATTTTTTATGACCAGCTATTCCCTGTTTTTTGGCATGGGTCACATCGAGGGCAACCCACCAAACTCCCAGCAAAATATTATGAACATTACTCAACTCTTTCGATCACTTATTGGATGGACTGACATATATACAATACAGTCCAAAACTAAGGGACAGCTTTTCAAAACGGCATAACTTTTTTTCTAACCTTGCCAGGTACTTCTTCTTTTGCACATAATTAGCCAGTAAAATGTTGTTTATTGTGTTAAAATTTGACACTTGTATGAAGGATAATAAAAAAGTTATAAACGAAAAGCTTTTCTCTTTACATTTTTAATGTCAAAAACTAAGGGACAAAAAAAAAAGAAAAAATTAGTTAATTTTTTATTCAGTCCGTATTTCTTTATTTACATCGAAGACAAAGATTGATACTGTCATTTGTAAACATTGTTGTTCGTTACATGATGGCACAACGTCAGAAAGTTGATTACATCCTACGACAAGATATCAAGTTTGCACAAGAATAATTTCACTATTAGAGAAATTTCTGAGAAGGTAAGCTGTCCGAAAAGTGTTGTGAGCAGAATAGTGAAGTCGTACTATGAAACCGGCTGCATTAGTGCCCCTAAAATAGCCTGCAGGCCCCGTAAAACGTCAGTTAGAGAGAACAGAGTCATCCAGCGTACGTCATTGAAGGATCGTTTTAAGTTCTCAGCTGCGATAAGTAGGGAACTGAATGACACAACATGTATGAACGTCTCACGTCAGACCGTTTCTCGGCGCCTTCAATAAATAGGGTTATTGGCAAGACGCCCACAGAAGAAACCGCTTGTGAGTGCCAAGAACAAGAAAAAGAAATTAGAGTTTGCAAACAAGCATGTTAACAGGTCCAATGAAAATTGGGCTAGAGTGTTTTTCAGTGATGATTGCAAGTTCAATTTGTTTGGTAATGACGATAAGAACTTCGTTATAGGAGACGTGGAGGTGAGAAATTAAGTCTAAAGTGTACTAAGCAGACTGTGAAGTTTGGCGGATGGAGCGTAATGCTATTCGGTATGTTCTCTAGTCAAGGAACATCGCCTCTCGTTCGTTTGCAAACCCGTGTGATTGTTCAGGTGTATAAAAATCTGTTGAAAGGTATTGTCGTGCCTAATATTGTAAACTCAGGAGTCCCAAGCAATATTTTCATGCAAGAGAATGCCCCCTGCCACAAGCAAAGACAGTCATGAGTTACCTTGAGCAGCAAGATCTCGAAGTTATAGATGGCCACCACAAAGTCCCGACCTAAATCCAATCAAGAATCTTTGGAAAACACCAGGGGTGAAAGTTATGGTAAGAAACCTTATCATTACGGAAGATCTTTCGATGAAACTTCAAGAGGAATGGGCAAAAATTACTGTTGAAGATTTTCAGAGTCTCATTCGGTCATGTAGTCGACGATGTGCATCTGTAATCGAAAGCAAGGGACTATTTACCAAGTATTGATTGTTCACCACCATTTTGCTAAATATTTCTAGCAAATATTGAGTTAAATGCATTTTTTTCTTGTTGGTCCCATAGTTTTGGACGTCATAAACTTCAAGAGAAAAGATTTTTGTTCACAACTTTTTCATTATCATTCATACATATCTCAAACTTTGACACAATAATCAACGTCTTACCGGCTAATATTGTGCAGAAGAAGAAGTACCTGGCACGGTGAGAAAAAAGTTATGCCGTTTTGAAAATAGAGTGCCTCGACGATCTGTCGCGTTGGAGGCAACTTCGCCGCGGTGGAAAACATTCAGCGCGGTCATTTTTTTATGGTCAGCTAGGCCTAGTTTTTTTACATGGGTCACATCTAGGTCAACCCATAAAACTCCCTACAAAAAATTACACAGATTGTTCAACTCCTTCGACCATTTAATGAGCGGACAGACAAATATGTATACAAATAAATATACTTAAATTTTCAACAAATACATTATCACCTCTCTCACTTCGTTCGCGGGTGATAAAAATGAGGCAGACAAACAAACGGAGGAACGGATCTTAACCAAAAGTTAATCATCTGTTCCTCCTAAAAACCTTACAATCCCTGTAAAATATGTTATGATCGGTCAATAACTTTTAAGTTTTCTTGGAAACAGACAGACAAACTTGAAGAAAAAATAACCTCCTCTGCGGAGGTAAATACCGAGAACAATACATAGAAAATAAATCAAAATTATCATACACAGCCAAAAAGTGAACAATTAGGTAACCATATATACCCCTTAACCGTCCCCATGCATCCATCTATATAAATTTAAATCGCTGATAATATTGCCTATTTGCTTGTTTACTTGTTTGTACATTACAGAGTTCATAATCTTCGGTATAAGAAATTCGAGCGGTGAAGATTTAATGAGACTATGTCAATGGGGGATGCACCTGTATTCGGTGACCTTTCTCGATGTTTTAATAACTAACCAAGACTCAACACTGACCACTGGAATTTACAGAAAACCCACATTCTCAGGCCTCGGGACAAGTTTTTTCAGCCACTGCTACGATCAATTCAAAATCAATGCAATAAAAACTACTATTCCGAGCATACCATCTGTCTTCCTCCGTATACCTTGCATTTTCCAACGAAGTTGACTTTCTCCGAGCATTCTTTAAAAATAACGGCTATCCGCATCAGTTTCTAGACCACTACTGTAAATTGTTCCTAGACAAACTGTTTGATCCCGGCATCAGCAAACCGTGGGTCAGTAAACTGGACTTCTTTCACTCGCTCCCGTACTACAACAAGGCATCTATTAACACGGTAAACACTTTGAAAACGTACCTCTCTGAAGCCTACCCACATATCAACTTCAAATTTTCGTACAAAAACACATTTACCATAGGGTCCTACTTCAAATTTAAAGACAAGCCCCGCACAACACTTTTGTCCAGTCTTTGGTGTTATCTACCTCTACCGATGCCAGGCCTGCAGCGCCTCATACGCGGGTAGCACTGGACATCACTTCAAAGCCAGTATCTTCGCTATGATATGAAAATGCACTGGGACCACTGTATCCTGGATACGGCTCAGCAGTACTTTTAGTTCTAGAAAATATGTGTCTCTCTGTATTTGGTACTTTTTATAAATCAGTACTATATAATAATTCACGTCGTGTTTTTATTTGTTTATTTATTTATATATTTATATCTTTCCTGTCACGCTCTATGGGAATAAAATAGGAGAAAATTCAGATTTCAAATGTAAAAAAAGTGGGGTGCCTTGCACTCTTTTTCTTCGGCGAAAAAAAAAATTGGGTACCTTGCAATCTTTTTCTTCTGTATTAGATAGGGAAAATAGAACTAATAAGATAGGAGAAAATTCAGATTTCAGAAGGCGAAAAAAAAAGTTGGGTACCTTGGAATCTTTTTCTTCAGTATTAGATAGGGGAAAATGAGGAAACCCAAAAGACGGCGGGGGTTTTGGTGAAGTGCTAATTTTTTGCCGTCATTTATAATGACGGCAGGGGCTGCTAGTCTAACATAAATTCCTTCAAGTATCGATATTTTAAGCTTTTTAAGGACATCACGAGGCAAGGACAGTCTAGTTAACTCCAAGGAGCCTCTATAGAAGCTCCTCGGTTAACTCTAAATCTTGTACCTTTTTCGTGGTAATCGCACTGGTTAGAGTGCGACAGAATCATCCGTGGGGCAATGAAGGTGTTAGCCAACAAAAAATCTTGTAAACTTGAGCTATTACTGCTAAAAATTAAGGTTGTTCAATTTGGATGAATCAAAAGGGTCAACTGAGTAACTGTAAAATTAGTAACCAGGCGGACAACGGTTGACAGGAAACCAGCACCGCCGTTTCTCATAAATCCAAAATTTGTCGTCAGTCACGGCGAGGTGGCGACAAATCATGTCGTTACTGCCATAATTGGTTAATTATTGCGTGGCGGACCCTAATTGGGACACCTGCACATAACGTATGGCCCGGCATGGCAGTCTCCCAAAAATGGGACATATATTTTACGGCAATCCGTCATTTCTTTTTGCCACTCGGTAGTTATGTTTCATAAGTAAGGCGCTGTTTTCTTGTGTACAGTATGTGTGTTTTTTTATAGCTTTCATCGGTTCTGCCGATCTTTAATTATCTTCCAGCAATTATGGCTTACTTTTATGATTTATGTGTCTAGGTGTATGTGTGTACGCATGTGTATTTTGTTTTTATTTCTTCCATGTTTTTACACCTACACTGAACAATTAAAGATCCATTTTCATTTATAATAAGAGGCTGCTGTACCGAATTTTTTATTCGCACGTTTTGTCACCAATCTTTAATTATTTTTCAACAGTGCTGCTTTTTGTGTGTGTAACGAGTTCACTGTCACAGTTTTCATAGCATGTCCTCAACTTGCTCGTGGGTAAGAGGAAATCATCGTTTCGTTATCGGCAATCGTAGAAATTTATGGCTGATCGTATTCATTTTTCTTCATTATGCTGCGCTACTTCAGCTACTGCATGGGTTTTTAACATACGATGTTTCAGGTAAATTTTTTACTAGACATGATATAATCTTCGTGTCTGTCTCTCATTCATAGCTTTTCAGCAATGTTTCTCTCATCCTCTGGTGATACAACGCTTCAGTTAACATGTTCTTTAGGTTTTTTGACCCGTTAACGACATGAATAATTTGTAGCGATGAGACAATACTCGTTATGGGATAGTCATTCAATATTCTTTTATTAATCGGTATTATTATTAGCCAGTAATACATTGATTTTTTGCTTTTTATTTCAATATTTCGCCAATGCACGTCTTTGTTGGCCCTACAGATGTTCTTTTGCTTCCCGGTCTCTTTATTTTAGAAATTTTTCTTTGTGTAAATGATATTTTCCATCATGGTATTTTTAATTTAGAAAATGTTTGTTCACGAAACAATAGAGAAAAATATGGCACTTTAACATTTCTTTCTTTCCTTCATGTACTAATTCGTAGCTCACCAGATATGCAGCAAATCAGTTCATATGTATCAGGTGGGAGCAAACATAACATCATATTTCTAGAACAAATATTTCAGAGCGAATTATTAAATTTTTAACATATTTCCAAGAATTAAAATAACTCTGTGTCTAATTTGTACTACTGTTTGTCAGACTACCTAACTATTACCTATAGTATGCAAAAACTTTACTTTGTACCACCTAAACTTTACGCATTAGAGAAGTTTTACTCTACGAAATTCAAAAAGGCGTTAATGCAAGTGCGGCAGCAAATCTATTCGAGCACGAATGAAGTAGTGAATGGGAGAAGGTGCATGTGGTGGTTTTCCCGCTTTTGAAGTGGTGATTTCTCTTCGAAAGAGAAGCAAAAAATACCTGCAAAACTTCATTCTGAAATATTGGAAGTTCTTGCTTCAGAGAACCCAATCATATCCACCAGGGAACTTTCAGAACAGCAGATATAGCCCAACTAAAACATATTTTTTGTCTTGGATTTTTTAAATTGGACCCTATTTTCGCACCATAGTAATGTATTCCCGTATTCCAAATATGTCAAAACTCCTTCATTTCCAACATACCGAAATTTTAATTTAAGCCTTGATCCCAGTTAATAGGCAGCATATCCGTTTCTGTGCAACGTCCTAAGGAAACTGAAACGAGTATGAGATAAACATATGTTTCATTAAACAAACTTTACAGTAATTATTAGAAATTATTGCCCCCTTCATCAGTGCAGGTCTGCAGCCTCTTCCGGATGGATTGCTATGCATTCTACAAAATGCTTGGTTTTCTAAAATGTTTCCTGCTATGATCGCTTTTCTTGAGACAAGATCCATCTCGGACTCCATCGGTGATTCGTAAATCAATTATTTCATGAGGTGTGAGGAAGAAATTTAAAAGACTCATATCTGGGGAACTTGGAGTTCATGCCATTGGTCCATTTTACGCCCCATCCACCTGTTTAAAAAAGTATCTTGCAGACATTGGGGAACATTCCTGCCAAAATGGGCCGAAATTCGGTCATACTGGAACCACATTTGACGGTAAATACCTTACCTTAAAGTATGATTTTAACGACACGGAAGTGTAATAAGCTGGGTCAAAAAATTAAAACTCTCAACCTCAGTATCTTGAAAACTGAGCGAGTATTGGAATATTTGGTGTTCGTGAATAAATTGTATATTTTGCATGTCCTTGCCCAGTCAACGTTTGAACTTCCCGTTTTTAACGCCCTGTATACATTACATGCGCATTTACCTCCTAAGCTCAGAACGCTAGTTACCAACAAATGAATGAAAACATTTTCGCTTGCTCTGATCCACTCGCATTTTCACAGCTATTTTATTTCTAGTTTACTAAATTTAAAGGCACTTCATATTACTGTAAAATGTCTAAAATGTTTTTTTATATGTCAATTTGTAACTGCGTATGATAAACCTATTATGCATTGTTTTTAGTGATGCAATAATTAAACCTTGGGATATTTTCATGAAAAATACTTGCATATTAGGTCGATCATTTTCGTGCAGAATATAATCAGTTAAAACAGTCAGGTGCTACTTACTTGTTGCAAATATTCAAACGATGTTTTTTGTATAATTTTTTTCGTATTTATTTTATCTTTCGAAGCTAAAATGCTTTCTAAGGTAAAATTATTAAGCGAATAATAAATTAACTAACATATTCCGAACATATGGGTAAAATTTCTTATACAGTCAAGGTAGCTAGTACTTTGTGTAATTTCATATAGTGGAATTAATAATCAGTGGAATAATGCTCCTGGCTTCTTCGATAATATTGATATTCATTACTAGCCAAAGGAAATACCTCTAATTTTCTTTCTTTGCAGCAACAGCCAGTTCACCAATTACATTTGTTTCTAGAAACGGTTCAACCAGCGAAAAATTCGAGTAACAAATGAAGCGTGCGGGCTTGTGGGTAATGACGAACAGTCGAAGAAACATATAAAAGCATAATACACATCCGGCATTCACGAAATCGAAAACGCTTTTGAGCAATATGTTTCGCATTTCATATTTCCAGAATTCTTAAGTTCAACTGACGAGGCAGCACTTTACTATGCACTGTGCATGTATCCTCTATTACAACCAGCTGCCGGCGACATGCTGAACGTCGAGATGACATTTGGACGCTAATGAGCCCATAAGCCAAGCGCAGAGTAGCGGCGCTGACGGGATAATTTGAGGTTGTGTGGCATGTGGCGATAGAATTGAAATGTGGCTTGCCATTATATGCTTCCCTGGCAAGGGGGGGGGGCGTGGCAACGGGAAGTTTCGTTGGGTGAGTTGGGATACTGACGCTAGCCTATCGAAATAGGTTCTATATTATGCCGATAAAACAGAAGCTTGGAATATGAGAACCAGCCCTCAAAATAGGCTGGTCATTATCATCGTCATCGTCAGTACAGTAATTGATCAAAAATCTGCCTGTACATACGCCTATTCGTACTACCAGTCATAATTGCTAGTTTTCCAGTCCCATTAGATGAAAAACATATCCATACCATATCGGAAGCACCTCCAGAACGTCTCTGTGGGAATGCTTTCCTAGTTGTTGAGAGTAGTGCCCTTTTTTCTTCAGACACTTATTGCGTGTTTTTTTTTTTTTTTGAGAGTTCTGTTTTGGTTTCATCTGACCAGATACCTTCTCCCAAAACTGCATACTTTTTGCTTCATGCGTCTCAACAAACTTTGAGCGAGAACTTAGATATGTTTGGGGTTTCAGTAAGGCACTTTCCTTTGAGATCTTGGTTCTTAGAAACCTGCCAGAGCGATTTAGTGCTCTACTGATGGTGTTTTCACTCCTTCCACTTCAGCTCCTTTGAGGTCTGCTTGCAATTCAAACCGAGTACTGAAAAGGATTTTTGTACCTTTTTTGCGAATCCATCTTTAGTTTTTTCGTTAATTTTTTTTGGTCTACCAGTTCTTTGAAAGGCTTGCAATTCCGCTGCTAAACTTCGTATACTTTCTGATATTTTTTGCTTCGCTTATTTTTCGATAACCTTGCCTTTTTCTGTGACGTGCCTTAGTTTTATTACTCAAATCACTTGATAACGCCTTAGTTTTGTGTATTTTAACACTTTACGCTGCGGATTGCACATCAAGGAGCGAGACATCACATAATTAACACTGGCTCCTGAAGAGTCGTGAGCTTCACTGGTCGGTCACTGAATTATTTTCAACATTATTCAATCATGTGAGCGCATGTAAGTATTCTGAAATTTTAAATTTTGAGCAGGAAGTGGGAATTAGCGCTATGAATCCAATATTTTTGAATAGGGTGTTATTTCTATTTTTATGAATGAAATAATTCATCATTGGCTTTTATATTTATCCTTCCACATACAACTTAGAGCACTATATGAGATAATACCAAATATCAGGCAAAATAGTGAACTCAGACTTAAGTTTTTGCAAACAAAATACTATATCCAATACTTTTGCGTGTCACTTCATATGTACAGAATAGGGAGATAAGTTTTTGAACTTTTTTCCAATATCAAAATCTTGCAACGTGAATGGATGAACTTTTTTGATATAATTGAAACAACAATACTCCATTTTTAACACTTTTAAAAAAGTCCCATGAAACAATAAGCTATTAAATACACATTACAGCCAAAGCTATGAAATGCGAAAGCGTGCCAAGTTATCAAACATTGAGTGCTTTCTTGTACACAATCTGATTAACAGCTACAAACATTTAAGTTCAAATTTGTAAATGTAATCCATCGGGCTATGCTGGTGGCGGAGAGAGCTTTCGGACCACTAGATTAGATTAGATTAGATTAGATAGGCGGCAGTAGACGAACCAAAAGGCCCATTCCCAAAGAGACACCGGGACTTACACCCCGGCCCTCTATGAGCTATTGCCATTAAGTTAGTAGGATGTAGAGGAATGGAGAAACGAG
>LQNS02020117.1:1903402-1942036 GCA_001587735.2 Parhyale hawaiensis | reverse complement strand
GATTTTTAAAGGAGTTGACCGACTCCGCACCAACAACGTCGGAAGGGAGTCTATTCCAAATGCTGACTATGAAATAGGGAAAGAACTGCTGACTTAAGGTTGTTCGTCGAGCTTTATGCTTGTGTTTTTGATGGCGAATGTTGGATTCTAATGGCGAATAACGGGTTCTACTGCTGAGTATTGGAATTCGATGACGATTAATGGGTGTTACTGGCGTGTGGTGAGGAGCGGGTTCTCGCTGCTGGTAATAGTGTTAGGTGACCGTGCTGTGGCGGCAACTATAGAGTACTCGGAGGCTGTGATGATGGGTGATCAGTGAAGAGGTTATGGTGATAGTGATGTGACAGGGAACCTGTGTGGATGTGAAGAGGTAGAGGTGAAGACTGTTATGAAATTGAAGACATAGTTACTGACCATGTCCTGAGCTTTCCAAGTTCTAGCGACCCATAACAGGCGTCATTATGGCATCCAGAGAAGCAGAAAGACGTCATGACGGTCAGTGACTTAGAAGAGACGTCAATATCACCTCCAAACACGAATGAGTGATCTGACGCTGCCTAATAAGGCCGGGGCCCCACAGAAAGCAACAAGCGACGCAATGCGATGTTTCCGGGAGTCGTGTTGCAGCAACGCTCGGGTGTCGCAAGGCATCGCAGTTGCGGCGGTGGGGACAACAGACTGCTGTACCCTCTGTTACATTTTGTCGTGCAACAAATTTGTCGCGTTGCACGTCGCTTGTCTCGCCGGTCTCGCGGCCTTAGAGAGTCTCCCTGCAACAAGATTGGCGAAGTGTAAACCTCCCAACGAATGCTGTTCTGTTGACTTAATACCTACAATTAGCAAGCTCTCGTTGACGAGTTCAGATTGTGTAGTTTGACATAGAGCGTCTTCCCCGAGATGCTATGATATTGATAGAATTGGCTGCCTATGCAGCTATACCTACATATATACAGTGGCGGTTCATCCCTGCAAGTGGGTGTGATGCACAGCTCCGGCCAGGGCATTTGACATTTCTTTCAGAACCTACAGAGGTTAGATAAAACAATATTTCACAGTAATAGCAATAACCCCTTTGACGCCCATGAAAGAATCAGATATATCCAGACACGGAGCAAAGCAGTACGTGCCCTTACTTAACCATAGACCGCTGCTCATACATTTTGATGGTTGCAAGAGTTAAGGTCTCGCTGCGCGCGGAGATGTCTCTCTTACGGTAAGTTTACCCAGTCTTTAATGAGTTAATTTGCGTCTACTCGTAGAAATAACACTATATGAAGTGTTACATATGGATAACGCTATGAGAGAAATGGTTAAGTAAGTAAAAAGTAAGTCGAATCAGAATCCGATTCAAATTTACCTATTTAATTGTATATATAAAAGTGCAACTACAACCATTTTTTTCTGTGTGTAAGTTTGTGTTGTAGCAACATTTAGGCCACTAATAGTGTTATTAGAAAGTTATCAAGAGGGATGCTGGCGAAGATGATGAATTTTGATAGTGAGAGTGTTAAAGATGAAAGGTTGAACTTCCAAAAAGTCTCGTGGTAAACTCATTATTACAAGATGAGTTGTGGTGACGTTGCTGGGGGTACTAACCTACTAACTAAAGAGTGATGGATGCGTCCTTTACAGGCTATAGAGCTATGGTATATTAGCCATTTTCGCCTACCCTGTGTTATAAGGAAAGCTCTCCCAGAGGGGCCCACATATTACATTAGCCTCCTTTAGGCCTTGGGATATCTTACATTTATATTTACCTTAATTGTTTCCATTCCTACCACTGAGGAGGATCTTCATTTCATTCTTCCTCTTCATTCAAGAATTGCAGTTCTTAAACATTGTGGCTGCGCGTACTTCGGTTCACCGCTTAATGACGTACCACACGTCTCTTACTTTTCGTTTTTCAGTATCTCAGGAGGCTTAAACTCCACTATGTAGAAACAACGATAGCCGTGCAGATGCTGATATTGGTACCTACCTCTTGTTGCCGAGCGGTTCTGTTGGAAGTGATTCTCCGTGCAGGATGTGATGGTTGCCCTAATGGTGGAGTTAACTGTGATGATTATTTCATATTAAACGAATGCCGATGACGGTGAAAGCTGTATAGAGGAGATAAATATTTTTAACGCCCTAATGTCTCCAAAATTTGAATGTAGCGGCCATGATGGTAATAATGAAGGGTTAAGTGTGGTAATAGTTTATTTTAGTTTCTGAAAAGGGAAAGCACTTCACTAATTTCATATTATTGTCATTAAATAATAATTATTGCATTTACTATTGTTCATCAATATTGCTCGACTCATTTTATTTACGTGTTTTTTACACGGTAAATGCTATTAAAACGTACCTAGGTCATATTCAGATGTATAAGTCTCTGTATGGCCAGCCGAACTTTGTGTACTCATACCGTTTGTCCTATACTTAAAAAAATGTTAAACAGAAGCGAAAGATGATACATGTCACTGAGATACGTTCAATTCTACTCGGTCGATACATAAATTTTTCAATTATAATACACAGTTTCTGCCCTTCAAACGGTCTCTTGATGACTCTTAAATGTTCCTCTACCCCAACGGAAAAAAAATTCTCTTACGAAAAATGCGCGTTGTGTACAATACATAGCAAGATCGAGAGCGCGATCTTCATGTGCTTCGCGAAAGTAATGGTGCAAAAATTGATGTCTGATAAACGAGGTAAAAACCTCCCAAATCTTAATCGCATATTGCAATAATTCCACACATTAATCTTTTAATTTGTACAACCGATTTGTCAACGGTTAAGAGACTATCCACACCGGAAGATTTTGTCTATGCTAACTTTCTCACCGAAGATATTTATCGTAAAAATTCTTCATTCATTACCATCGATTATATTTCCCTTTTTTTAACTAGAGCTTCTAGCCGGGAGCGCTAACCGCCGCCAAGGAGCGCAATGCTAAAAGTCAGAGTTGTAAATTGATAGAAATACTGGTGGATCATCACAATAACTAATAATCTATTCCATGTAGCATTTTAATTCCCATCCTTTGCATTCCTTAAAAATCCGTCCATATTTCTTTTACTTATGCTGCTGCAAGACAGCAGCCAGGCAAAGAAATGCACTGACGGTCGGATCGTCAAAAGAATTTAATCATATACTCCTCGTGACATTTCTAATTGTTCGTGTGAGTTTCATGTAGATCCGTCCATAAAATTTTGAGTTATGTTACTGACAGGCACACAGACGGAATAACAGATCGATCTCGTTAAGAATATAACCTCTTTGACAGAGGATATAAGTTGCCCAACATAACAATAACATACGTGTAACCTACTCATCCTAGACATTTCGTAGTCGCCTGTCTGATCTCATCTGCAGTTGAATATCAGCATATTATCTTCAATCGCTCATCATCAACCCCTCAGGACATTACTAGGATTAATCTTTTCACAATCGAATTTATGCCGAAAACACTAGCGGAATTAGAAGACTGAGCTAAAAAAAGTGAATTAAAGTGAAGATAGAGATAACGAGCGCCGAGCGCGAAGTGCCTCTACATGTTGTCCTGCTGGAGAGCGATATTCGACAATAATAATTCTTCTCAAGACAAGATAATAAAATGGGTATGACGGTTACTATGCATTTATTATTTAAAGATTGTAATGTCGTTAAATGGCAGGGCTTCGTGTGAACTCTTATGTTCGACATCGCTTGCAGCGGAGTGTTATGGGTTTAGATGTTGGATCATGATGGAAAGCATGCTGAAAAGAATTAGGTCGTTCAAAAAGAAGTATCCAATTCCGCAAACAATCGGCAGATGCCTCCAAAAAATTGCTCCAAAAGTGTTTTCAATTTTTGAAAGTATAGTTCCAAAACATCAATGCATCATTGCCATTAATTAGTTACATGACAAGAGATGGGCACATACGGACCAGTAAGGTTTCAGCAACGTCAACTAACTATTTACAGTTTTCTATTTTACCTATGACGTACTTATGACGTAACAAAGTTATGCCGAAAGGTGCTGTAAAAAACTTAATTCTAACGTATTTTTTTACGACATCAAGGAATCAAAGTTAATGCAGTGTCAATAAAATCTGTAATTTTAATCTTTCAGAATCAACTAAATTTGCAGTTTTTCGCGTGAATAGCACTGTTTTACCGCCGTCCATGAAAACCTTCGACCAGATGCAGTTAATCTCATTTCACCGCTTAAATAGTCATTTCCTGCCTAGTATTTAGCCATTATAATTTATTAAGAGAATGCCACCCTTCTGTTAGCTTCCCACGGTCTCCGGATGATTCTAATCTTGTCAGGACAGATGTTGCCAAGCTTGCTTTGTTTTTTGCTAAGTTTTGGGGAAAAAACTGCTTGACCAGCTGGGCCGGGCTGCTGATTGCAAAGTGACTTTGGGTGTGGCGGCTGCAAAAACTTGCATTAGTGTATCAATCTTCGCCAGAGAAAAAACCTGAACTCTGTAAAAAATAATAAATCGCAGGAAGTCAATATTTGGAATATGGGATAAAAAGTGAAGAACATATGAACCCATCTGTCAGGAGATTATAGTAAACTTAATGGAATGCAGAAAATATTAGTTAAGTATTGGTATAATGAGAAGTATATAGATTCAGTAGTTGAGCACTGTGACGCAGTACATCTGATAATTTTGGAGAAAATGACATTTCGATTCGGGAAGAGAATATGATGCACGAATATTTGTAGCAAAAATTGATAGCATTAAAAGTAGATAGAAGTCTAAAGCAAAATATTGGAAAATGATCTTGGCTGGTTTCACTGGCATATAGCGCAATAATATGCAATGCACTATATGAAGCTAAACTTAAAGAATAAAGTAAGATATATTTATTAGGTAGAATAATTGCAAGATGGACAATATTGTGAGTATCCGCATCCGCGGAACATCCGCACTTTTTGTTACATCCGCATTGGAGGATAGTGAAAGTATAAAATCCGCAGCAAAGGAGGTACGGATGTGCAGATTTATCACTTTACACTAAGCTCAACCATTGTACTGAAAACTACAAATTTTCATTAGGTTTGAAGTGTGTGCAAGTGCTTTCCCTGTCTACAAAGCACCATCTAACTCGTTTTTTTTTTCAAGTGTTGAATAACTGCAGTCGTGAGAGGGGGTGCGTGCGTTTGTGGTGGGGCTAATATTCGCCTCCGCGGAACATCCGCACCTTTTATTTACATCTGCATCCGCAGATGTGAATAAAATGACATCCGCCCAATCACTAGCCGAGAGCGAAAACTCGCATACATGAAAGTTTCCTCAAATAAATGGCTATAAAGATTTAGAGCGTAAACGAAGTTCTAGGAAATAGGACTCCGTAAAAATATGGAAACTCTACAACAGAGTTAGTGGTAAAATAAGTAATTTCCTGCAATAAAGGGTTCATGGCACTGTATACGAAATACCTACGTCGATAATATGGCTGCTCTTCCTTCACGATTAACTGTTTGCTTCCCCGTTATGGGAGTAACACCAGTCTGGGCGAGGAACACATGGTGCTCCATGCGTTGAAGGATTGGCTGTGTAACTGAAGGCGCAAAGATTTTCTTGTTCGCCGCAGCTTTTCGCTCGTCTGGATTGAACACTATTAACTCCGCTGATATTCCTTGCGATAATTAATAGGTAGTCAATTTTCTCTGTTGAATTTACTTCATGTTTTTAGTGTTTTGTGTGTATTAAAGGAGTGGTTAAGTGGCCAATTTCTGTTATTTTTTTCTCATAATAGGGATACCATAGAATGTCATCCAACGCGTATCTAGTATATTACCTAATTGCGTAAAAAATTGCTTTTGATGTTATCCAGCGTCTTCTTTCGGGTCATTTCCTTGACCCTCGTCACGTCACAGCCCTGCCCCGATTCACACATCAACATTACATCAACACATCTTTAAAAAGTAGTAACACAACGTTTCAATGAGCGGTAATGCAGCCAGAAATAATAGCGTCTACACGTAAATCTTATGGACGTGAACGTGTATGGTCTCGGGCACTGCCCTGTTGCCATGGCAACCACTGCGTCTGTGACGTCATGTCGGTGACGGAAATCCTGTTCTCAAGGGATGAGTTTCAGCATCACAGCCTGCTGTACTGTGATGCAAAACTCTGCCTGTATAGGCGCCAGTGCCTACAGTATCTCCGCCCGTATGCGCCCGCTGACCCCGCAAGCAAGCATAAGACTGGTATCGTGTGCGTGATTGTAACATATTGCGGCAGTGAATTTCAATATGGATAGAATTATTTCAAATAATTATCATTAACTTTATCACCCATGTCTTTTTACCACCATGAACTTTGTAGCTAACAATCTCCGTTCCACCTATTTAAATATTTCATCATTATACAAAATTCCCATCATCAAGTTATCAAAATAAGTACAGTTTGAAGGGGCTATAGGTTTGATTGGACGCCAAATTAAGCACTCGAGGCGTGACTTGTATGGAACTGCAGACAGGTGCACTGGCTTCGACCCGATGAATTGAGCTTCAAACATTGACCCTTAATCGGTTATCTTTGAGAAATACAGAAATTCAATCTTGTTTCATACAATGAAATTTTTAGCCTGCTTAATGTAATCGTGTTCTTTCTAACGCTGGCAACACGATTGAATGCGGTACAGCCGAGGCCTCTGGACAAGCTAAACCTCGAACGCTTAATTTCTTTGCCCAAGCGACCATTGCTTTAAGTCTTTCATGTCAATAAATATTTTGACAATCAACTGCTTCACTGCTGCCGCCCGTCGTTTTTCTCTCCCATTCACTTTCGAATGTTCATTTCTTGTAAGTCTCAGATAAAGAGCTGGAAGCTGGATTCAGCTCCTCATTTTCTAGCGGGCTTTACTCCTAACTCCTCTTTCTATGCTCTTGCGTCGTCTTTACGGCAAAATTTTGCAGCTGCGGCCTTAATAATCTGTGACCCAATTTGGCTTTATCGAAAAAATAAATAAACTATCATTGCACGGCGCTTGACTGCCCACTTTTTTTCCAATTCGAGCTGACAGTACATTGATTAAACTTCATTAAAATATTTTCTGCTCTGCAGAATGACCTTAAACAAAATGTAAACTCTTCTCGGAGCTATTAGAAATGCATTTTATTAGTGAGAAATACCAATTTAAGGCCAGATAACAACTGTAGGTGATGATACTTGGATTTTTTTTACACCAAAAAGAACTATAAAACTAGCGAAAATTAATTCGCAATTTACCATGAGCCAGTCCTTATGTATAAATCAATCAGTTAATCATCTTTATTAAGTACGCACAGGAGTGGTACAATAGATATATTAAACATAGTTTACCACTAGACTTAAATTAGATATAAAAAGCGCTTGACAGTCTTAGTACACGCTACACTGCATTCCGGCTCATTGTTTGGCCTCTGTTTGGTAAGAGTATGCCCTGCCATCGGCTATACATATATATTTGACAGTCTGTAGCCTGGGCCATCACACACCACGTTTATCAGCGAATAAGCTGACTTTTCTATCCTGCTTTCGAGACTGAAAGCGCATATCCTTGTTCTGAATTTCAGTCAGAACAAGGTATGAGTGTTTCTTTCCAACAGATGCACCTTATCCTAGCTTTCCCAATGACATTTCTTTTCTCTTTTGCTTCAGACTGGGAAATATTTTATTGAGGATTAATCAAGTTACCATCCGATCTATTGGGCAGAAGTAGAAGGATGAAGTATTATTATACCGCCGCATACCATAAAACCTGCAACAAATGAATGGGACAAGGCCTTTAGCCGTGGAGCATTTAGAATAAAAGTACTGTAAGACAAAATGAACCTCCTTGCTTTTGTTACCTTTGACGCTGTCCGGACAATGACCAGGTAATGTTATGTGGAGGTGATGCGGTAATCCATAGCCAGCGAAAAAGCCAACAGTGATATAGTTCCGCCCTGCCTGCTCAAACTAAACAGGTAGTACTCGATTTATAGTAAACCTTTCTGGTTCAGCGCAGTTTATTTAAGTAGGTACACAATTTTTACTTCACGGTACTCAATGTTTGCACTCGTGAATCGCTAGTTCACAGATCGAGTACTTAGCAATGCTGGGCGTTCTGCGATTTCGCGACCGCCGAATTTTTATTTTAATATTAAATCAGTTCCTCTCTCGTGCTCGCACTCTCTGGAGTTTATTGTCTTTACTTCAACGCCTTCGCGATCCAAAATATTGGCTTGAAAAGCATTTTTTTCCTGTGCCACTAGAACGCCAATTTTTATTATTATTATTTTTATCGGAGGGATTTCACGACCCAAATTGGATCGGTTGAGCGATGTTCCGCTCTACACTCTGGAGTCGGGTCACATCCCGCGACCTAAGGCTCAGAGCACTTTGCGAATGATGTGCGCTGTTCCAAACAGAGCGCTCTTCTGGAGAGTTCCTGGATGGAGATGGCCGCACTTCAGCTCTCGCAGGGCAGTCTTGAGATTCTTAGACATTGCCCCCAGAGCGCCGATGACCTTTGGAACGACGTCGACCTTCATTTGCCACAGTCGTTGAATTTCGATAGCAAAGTCACGGTACTTTTCCTTCTTCTCCGTTTCCTTGTCGATGATCCTGGAGTCTAAGGGGATTGAGACGTCGATCAGTTTGGCCGACTTCTCCTGCTTGTCTCTGACGACGATACCTGCGTCGATTGGCGTGAATCACTCTGTCAGTTTTAAGCCCTTTGTCCCAGTAGATTTGAACTACTTCATTTTCAACCACGTCCGTGGGTTCATGCTCATTATTACCTCCGCCAAGGAGGTTATATTTTCGTCGTGTTTGTCTGTCTGTCCATTTGTCTCTCTGTCTGTCACCAAGATAACTCAAAAAGTTCTAAGCCGATTTTGACGAAATTTACAGGGATTGTTAGGCATGTTAGGAGGAACAGATGATCAACATTTGGTGAAGATATGTTCATCCGTTTGTTTGTTTGCCTGCCTCATTTTTCTCAATGCCATAACTCAAAAAGTTATGGATGGATTTTTATGAAATTAACATGAGTTGTTAGATATACAACAAAAAGTAAATGACCAAATTTTGGTAACGATCCGTTTGTTTGTTCGTCCGTTTGGCACTGTTTTAATTTTATGCTTGTTAGCACAATAACTCAAAAAATAACGAATGGATCTTTATGAAATTTATATCGTTCGTTAGTAATGTTAAACGACATAAATGATTAAATTTTGGTGTAGATCGGTTTTTACGTTAGTATGTTTGACTCTTGTTTGTCATACCGTTTGTTAGCAGTATAAATCAAAAAGTTATTAACGGATCTTCACGAAAATTGCACAAGCTGTTATTACTATTAAAAGACACAAATACAAATAATTAGATTTTGAAGTTTATACAAAGAAAATTATAGTTTCACAGCCAATTTGAATATTTTGCTGCCGTTGCCTCGCTTGGCGGAGGTATGCGCTCCCACAGTGCTCTAGTTATTATTATTATCGAGGGGATTTCACGACCCAATGCTTGGATCGGCTGAGCGATGTTGGGCTCTACACTCTGGCGACGGGTCACATCCCTCGACCTAAGGCTCAGAGCACTTTGCGAATTCTGGAGGGTTCCTGGGTGGAGATGGCCGCACTTCAGCTCTCGCAGGGCAGTCTTGAGATTCTTGGACATGGCCCCCAGAGCTCCGATGACCACTGGAACGACGTCGACCTTCATCTGCCACAGTCTCTGTAGTACTTTTCCTTCTTCTCCGCTTCTTTGTCGATGATTCTGGAGTCGAAGGGGATTGAGACGTTGATCGGTTTGGCCGACTTCTCCCGTTAGTCTTTGACGACGATGTCCGGTCGGTTTGCCTGCAGTACACGATCGGTTTCCATCCTCTTGTCCCAGTAGATCTGCACGGCTTCGTTTTCAACCACGGGCGTGGGTTCGTGCTCGTACCACCTCTCACTGACCGGGAAGTTATGGATCCGCAGGAGGGTCCAGTGAAGGTGTCGGGCAACTTTATCGTGCCTGCGCTTATACTCCTTTTGCGCCAGCACTCCGCATTCGCTTATCACGTGGTTGATGGTTTCATCCGAGCTCCTGCAGATTCTACAGGTACTAGGGACGTTCCTCTTGTCGATTTTCTTTTGGATATACCTGGTTCTGAGTTATTATTATTATTATCATAACTGATGAACGAGTTTGGAGTAGTGTGTCCAGCACTGGTTCTTGGAAGTAAAATTTCCGACCTAAATAAAAGAGAGCAATAAACAAGCTGGGCCGATGCTAAGGATTTCCTGTTACAAACTTACCGAGATTAGAGCCACGCCCAGCACTGCATTGGTTTTAAATGACGCAGCAGATGGACAATAAGTTGCTTTTAAGTTTTCGTCCTGATCAAGAATTACACAGAAAAGCTTCACTTTTGGAATCTTAATGAAATTCTAGCGCTTGGAAATTCAGCTCGAACACTGAGTAAACCATCGACTTTAATGGAACTTTGGATAAGTCCTACTACTGACATAATGGAAAATAAAATAGAAGTAGAGTAGCCAGCTTTTAAACTGGTGATGAAGACAATCAGGGCTTCTTGGAGCGGTTTTACTCCATAATCTGCTGGTCTCTGTATGTGGTGGAAAGCGTTAAAATGTCTTGTTGCTTCCTTGCAAGCACGGTATTGTTGAGTAGCTGCAAATAGTTTAAGAAAATGTTAGCCGGCAGGTCTCGAGTGTCTTCGGTGAGGTTTTAAATATCACATTAGATTTAGAGTAAGCTATAAAGCAGTAAACTGTGCACTTTTCTTCGTTTGCAAGGAAGTAACAAAACCTTTGAGAATTTATAGTGCGCACACGATGACAGACAAGGTGCAGGGTGAAATAGGCTTTACTGATTACCTTCATTGGAAATCTATAATCAAATTCACCGCATCGTTTGAGCTGAGGGACCTTTTCAGTCTTCATACTTCCGTGGCAAACTCGTTTGTGAACCTCACTGTACAAATAGTATTAACTGAATACATTCACTTTCTGGAGAGCGATAAGGCTGTAATGTGCAATTACTTACTCGCTTGGAATCGAGAAGGGCTTAAAAGTGGCTCTGTAGGTACTGCTCATATATTTAAGAACCGTTAAGTAAACTTTTGTCTAAAGTATATAAGATAGAAGCATCTCTCTGGCTTGTAATATCCACAGGGTGGCAGGAAAATATAGAAAGCCCTAAACACCCAAAAAGAATTTTACAACCCAGTTGTACAGCATTACATATTGCTTCTGTGCGCATGAAAATCGTTGCAATATTATTTAGCATTCTTCACATTTCATTGGACTTTAAATCTTAGTTTTTTTTCTGTTCACCTATTCAGACGTTCTGGTTATTTCTGCTTCAAAGAACACTATCGCTTTAGAGAATTTTTGCAGGGATGATATGTCCACGGTATCGAGCAAAAACGTCAAACGGGAAGATTAAGACGGTGTTCCCAAATTGCTTTAGCAAGTATTTATTCTCGTATGGGTGCTATTTTGACGAAATTTACTGGGGTTGGGAGAGAGGGGAAAAAAGGCTTAAAATTAATTTTTATTTGCAGACAACATATCTTAGCAAAATTAGTGAAAAATTGGAATCCTAGGTTTGCACGGGTCAAGACAGGAGTAATTAGCATGTAATTCAGTTAAAATGGTGCCGTGAGGACGACGAAAACATCTCATTCCATAAATGCTCTTGTATTTTGTAGATTGAAATACATATGATAATTTTACACAGACCTAACAGCTGCCCGTTTTATATTATAATATGGATCAGATAGAGGCCCTTAACTCGCAATACAATGTACCGTATACATCGTTCGTTTATACATTGAAGATAAAAGCATAATAATTGTAGGCGATCTTCATTAATGCATGCAGACATTTCACAGAAAAAGGATTATCATATTCTGAGTAATGGGCCCAAGAAACGACGTCTGTAGAAAAAAGATCAAAAAAATGAAATAGTTCACTTTTTACAATAGAGTACAAGATATACGCGTACAAGATATGGAGGAGAAAGACGTGCCTCAGTATATATGTACATACCCAAATACATACGTGTATTAGGAGCTACGAAACACGTTATTTCCGTGTAATATAAGTGTATGGCACACATTCACCAGAGTAAAACAACGTTCTCTACGCTTCTTGTATAAAAAAGAAATGTCACGCTGTTTTAACTCAATTTTTTTTAAGAGATTGAATGTGTTACTTCTGATATTTGAAGGAATTTTAAATTAAGAAAAAACGCTTCCTTATCCAGGAGCATAAAAGCTACAGAACAAGCATTGATGGCTTCCAATTCTTTGTCGTATTCCTTTTAATATTTGCAGCCATTCTGTAGCGCAGTAAAGATCTGAAACCTAATAAACCTTTTGTCAATAAAAAAAAAACTTATTTCGTATTAGTTCGTTGATGGTCTTACCCAGTGATCCTTAAACAGGGTCCAATCGTACCCCATGGGCCAGTCCAGGGGTTCAGCGGTGGTAAAAGCATTGATAAAAAATATTCGTCTCATTTGAATTGAATTCAATATATATATATATATATATTTTTTTTTTGTGTACAAATGGTTCGGTTAATACTCGTACGAAACTCCGGAGTTCAAGAGCATAAAAGCCATAGAACCAGCAGTCGACGGCAGTATTGTTCCCTACAAATAGGTATGATCCTAAACATTTTACATGTGATATCCTTATGATATTTTCGCTTGCAAAAGTTCACCATTACAATAGCGATCACAACGACATGCACATAACTGTATGAACAGAGGGCTAAAAAATACATAATATTGAGCATCCTCCGCATATTCTTGCTAGAATACTTATTTTTTAGAATCGAAATGGCCAGTGCAATCGATTAGAAGCCAATTCCATTTTGGTATGCGACCCACACAGTACATAGATAGCAAACTGAAGTTAGATCAGGTTAGGTGGGCATAGATAAGGCAATATAATTTATACTATGCTACGTTAGGGAGAGAATACGTAGATGTATACGGTACCAACGTAGTACCGATTCAATATAACAATGAACTATAGTTCACTTGATGTCTCATTCTTGAACAATAAATCAGAAAAGAAATTATATAGATCTACGTATACCTATCACTATTAAATATATTTACCTATATGCCTGAAAAAACCTATATTCATGCATACTGTTCGAACAAAAATAGCGTGTTTGCTCGACAATGAGTTGCCATATTGTTGACAACATTACAGTTTCGGTGCTTGCTCCGGACAAACTGCAACACCTGAACTGTTGTAGGGTCTGCCCGTGGTCTTCGTGTCATGATGAGCTGCTGCTGTCACCGCCTCTGCGCTGCTGCTCGCCTGCAACAAAAGAGACACACGGAAATTATTTTTTGAACCGAGTAGAGGAGCAAAATTTAAATTGTTAGCCAAACGTGAAAAGGAGAAATTACATTATGGGCCAAAATTGAGAGGAACATGAATTACTTCACAAACCAGGAGGAAGGAACAGAATTTTTTATTTTAAATAACAATAGCCAGGAAGAGAAATTAATTTACGAAATTGTAATGAAGAGTAGAAATTATTATATTTTATAAGCCAAAAGTTAAGGCAAGAGAAAGTTTTTATAAACAAATAGCAATAAATAGACATTGTTTTTATACACTAACAGCTAGAATTAAAATTACTTCAAAAAGCGATAGTGAACCCAACAAGAAATTTAAGTCACTTTATGAACCACGAGCAAGTCACAAAAAAATTATTCAACAACTTAACGGTATGTTTGCAAAAGCAATTAATACACTTCATACTGTAAGCACGCAATGGCTAACTCCGTTGTTACTCAACTGCAGTGTAGAAATTGATTACTTTTTAATATATTATACTATATTACCTCCGCCAAGAAGGTTATGTATTTGTCGTGTTTGTCTGTCAGTTTGTCTTTTTGTCTGCCTGTCACCAAGATAATTCAAAAAATTATGAATCGATTCGGACAAAATTTACAGGGATTGTTAGGTATGTTAGGAGGAACAGATGATTAACTTTTGGTGAAGATATGTCCATCCGTTTATTTGTTTGTTTGTTTGTTTGTTTGTCTGCCTCATTTTTCTCAATGCCATAACTCAAAAAGTTATGGATGGATTTTCATGAAATTAATATGAATTTTTAGGTAAATAACAAAAAGTAGATGACCAAATTTTAGTAATGATCCGTTCTTTTGTTCGTTCGTTTGTCACTGTTTTTAATTTTATGCTTGTCAGCACAATAACTCAAAAATTTTAAATGGATCTTCATGAAATTTATAAGAGTTGTTAGTAATGTTAAAAGACATGAATTATTAAATTTTGGTGCAGATCGGTTTGTTCGTTTATATGTTTGACTGATGTTTGTCTTAATGTTTGTTAGCAGTATAACTCAAAAAGTTACAAGCGGATCTTCAAGAAAATTACACAAGCTGTTATTGCTATCAAAAGGCACAAATGATTAGATTTTGGAGTTTATACAAAGGAAATTATGGTTTCAGAGCCAATTTGAATTTTTCGCTACCGTTGTCGAGCTTGGCGGAGGTATGCGCTTTCAGCGTGCTCTAGTTTACCTATTTACTCATCTATCGACCAGATGCTTTTGACTAGGATCTTATCCTGCCCTCATCAAAGGTATAATCAACACTAGCTGGAACCTATGGATATTCCACACAACAAAAGCACTGTTCTTCAGTGCTATCTCAGGCCCGTATCATCCTAATTTTCCCCTATCTAATACTGAAGTAACCTGTGGAAATCCTACAGAGCGAAAGCATGGTTCCTCAACTGTGATGTCCTCGAACCCGAATCATGCATACGAAGTGTGCAATATAGTATTTATGTTTCAAGTTAGGCAGTGAATCTTCTACCCAAGACCTGCGAGCATGCAATGGCAGCTGAAATTTGAACTTGACTCCTTCTCCTGTTGATCCATTCCCAGGTTGTATCCAGGATGCATCGGGGATGCTCTAATTTTCCCCCTATCGAATACTGATGAAAACGCCACGGTTGTACTAAGCAACTAATTGATGAACAAGCATAATTACAATATACTGTAGATAATTCTAGTGTTCGCATTTAACCTCCCATATTTTGCCATTACCGCCGCATAATATCACGTGGTCGCTTGACGGCCTTTTGTTACCCATCCACCGGAGTGGAAAAAAAGTCTCCGGCGTATATCACTTATTTGGTTGGCCGCATGTGCCCACCTCAAGTGAAATGGTTTGAGAATTTTCTCGACCAGTGTAATTGGTCACCCTCCACTATTCTCTCTGCCTCCTTGATCCGTCACAGGTGAGATGAACCTTGCTACTAGAAGAGTTACTGTGCATTTACATATATACAGCTAGGGTTCCTTGGTGATAATCGAGTTATGCTGTAGTCAGAGGTGGGCGTAGCGCCCCTACATATTTGCTGTAGCGCCGCTACGTATTTGCTGTAGCGCCGCTACATATTTGCTGTAGCGCCCCTACATATTTGCTGTAGCGCCGCTACGTATTTGCTGTAGCGCCGCTACGTATTTGCTGTAGCGCCGCTACGTATTTGCTGTAGCGCCGCTACGTATTTACTGTAGCGCCGCTACGTATTTGCTGTAGCGTCGCTACATATTTGCTGTAGCGCCACTACTTTTTAGCGGTACTTTACAATTGTTACTCTACTTTTATACAAACCAAATTACCAAAATGCTAAAATATAAATTTATGTTAACATATCTTGCTCAGGTGAACAAAGGGCTACGATTTACCCTTTCGTCCAGTAGGGTTGATGCATATGAGATGTGGTTCTGTACCTTCTGTATGGATTTACGCGTCCTGAATCCAGGAATCGCGACCGTTTTGAGGGGAGATGGTTACTTTCCGAAATGTTTGACTTTGAAATTCTATATTTCCCCTCTGTATTGCTGAAGAAAACGATTTGGTCGAGAATTTTCAACATTTAGAGACTTTTTACTCGAATGGCATTTTAATCGCAAAAACTTGGTATTCGAGATGTTTGACTTTGAAGTTCCCATTGTTTTCCTGTGGAAGAAAATTCCCAGCGATGGCACTGTAGGTTAGGAAGCCTTTTAATAGGCTCTTAGGTTAGGTTACCACAGTTTAGGTTATTGTCGAGTCGGCAGGTATTTTCTTTCATAGGAAATCAGTGGTAGCTTCAGATTCAAATATCTCGAAACGTGAGCGTTTGCGAGCGGAATGTTATTCGTGTGAAACGTCTTAAAATGTGTCCTATTACCTGTGTATGGTATCGGGATGTTGAGGATTCTTGACCGCTATTTTTTTTTATTTGATGGAGAACCAGGGCACTCTGAAAGCGCGTACCTCCACCTAGTAATGCAATGGTAACGAAGAATTCAAATTGGCTCTGAAACCATGATTTTCTTTGTATCAACTCCAAAATCTAATCATTTGCGCATTTTAACAATATTAAGAACTTCTGAATTTTATTTTTTATTATCTTTTATTTTTTGAAGATCTGTTCATAATTTTTTGAGCTGTGCTACTAAGAAACAATATGACAAGCATAAGTCAAACATACAAACGAACCAACCTAACTGCACCAAAATTTAATCATTCATGTCTTTTAACATTACTAACAACTACTGTAAATTTCATAAAGATCCGTTCATGATAAATTTTTGGGTTATTGCGCTAACAAACATTTTGACAAACATAAGTCGAACATACAAACGAACCAACCGATCCGGACTTTAATTTAATAATTCATGTCTATTAAATTACTAACAACTCCTGTAAATTTTATAAAGATTCATTTAATAATTTTTGAGTTATTACTGCTTACAAATATTATGACAAAACATGAATCAAACATACAAACGAACCAACCGATCTGCGCCAAAATTTTATCAGTTATGTCTTTCAACATTACCAACAACTCTCTTGTAAGTTTCATGAAGATTCATTAAAAACTTTTCGAGTTATTGCGCTAACAAGCATAAAAGAACAAGCAGATTATCACAAAAATTCGGTCATTTACTATTCGTGATATACCTAACAATTCATGAAAATTTCATTAAAATCCGTCCATAACTTTTTGAGTTATAGCATTGGAAATATGAAGCAGGCAAACAAACAAACGGATAGACGGATCTTCACCAAAATTGAATCATATGTTTCTCGTAACATACCTAAAAATCCCTGTAAATTTCGTCAAAATCCGTCCACAACTTTTTGATTGATCTTGGTGACAGACAGCGAGACAACACAATACCAGACAGACAGACAGACAAACCCGACGAAAACAAAACCTCTTTGGCGGAGGTAAAAGAAGAACTTCATAGTCAAATATCTCGAGAAGTGGGCGTTTGCCCAAAGGGTAGTTGTGATTGGAATTCCGGTCAACTCGATCTGTGAGAAAACACATTTCATATGTATCAATTTGACTGGGCGAAAGGTTAATAATTATATACCCATGATGATAAATAATAAAGATATGTTTTAAGACGTATATATGTAATATGTAATAATAAACATTCAAGTATTTGAATGGCTTCAACGACGTACCTACAAAACGACTATTTGAATGAGACCTCAATGATCGTTTGCGAAACAACGGTCAAAAACTCAAGCGCAATGCTTGAAGAACGACCTTACGTCAGCAGTTCTTTTCGTATTTCATTGTCGGTATTTGGAATAGACTCCCTTCCGACGTTGTTAGTGCGGAATCAGTCAACGCGTTTAAAAATCGTGTTGATATACATTGGGAGAGACATCCCCCACAGCTAAGATTTCCTCCTCTAGGAGTCGCACACTCTTAACGGCTACAGCCTCCGAGGCTTCCTAAATCCATCTTCTTCTTTCTTCCACTACAACTACACTGTCTGACAACTTTTATTTGATGGAGAACTAGAGCAATCTAAAAGCGCATACCTCCACCAAGCCACATATCAGCTGCTATTGATCATGATTGTGTGCATTCATGATCGTCTCTTTTGCTGAGACTCTTCTCCCTCCTCTTTTTTTCTCTTCTCTTTTCCCCAGTCTTTTATATCCTACTAACATAATAACAATAGCTCATAGAGGGCCGGGACGTAAGTTTCGGTGTCTCATTGAGAATGAGCCTGTTGGTTCGTCTACTGCCGCCTATCTAATCTAATCTAAACTATAAGACTTAACACTTACGTGACGTTAAGTCATACCGACTCATAACTCATGTCTTCTAATAAGGAATGAACGCGTTTGTTACGAGAATGAAAGCGTTTGGAACGAGTAGCATGTGTGCTCCGTTTCGGGAAGCGTTACTGGTTGATGGACTACCGTAAGAGCACCGCACACGCGCTCAGTACACAGCAAGAAGTGGAGTACCGAGGCGCTCAGTTTCGCTTGCAGAACCATTTGGTATGGTTGGCGTCATTAGGTAACGTTTCTGTTCGCAATAAATTGCCATTTACTGCAAAGCAATGGAACAATTTATAAGTAAAAATCCGTAAGTGCAGCAACTCTGATAGAAGTTGAAAATGATATAGTTAAAAATACTAAAATAGAATTTAAGTGAATCAGACACCAAAAGTATTAAACAGTGCGAACCGTGGCCGTTTATATCCAAATATTACGAGTTCATCAAGCTCTAAGAGAAGTATGTGGTTTTCCGCGCTCAATTTTCTTTCCAGAAGTCCTTTTTTTTTATTTCTACGCATACCAACAGAAGATTCTTCTCAATCTCTGTTTGTCTCATAATATCTTGCATGTCGGCAAAGCACGCGTACTAAAGAAAATAAGATGGCTCTCCACGACAACCAAAGTTAATATTGGAATTTTATGGCATATTTAAAAGAGGTAGCGCTAATAGCAGCGCCGCTACATTGCGCTGTAGCGGTTGCGACGCTACATTTTTACAATAGCGCGCCCTCCTGTGGCTGTAGGTCAGGACTCTATATCCTAAAACACAGTGAAAGGTCATTAAAGTCGTTAATACCATCAGCAACATAATTATAATGTTACCCCATACATTCTATATTCCTATATTAAATTTCAGAAACACCCGTATATTATCTTTACACGTATAAGATGATGCCAAATAACTTGAGCATTTCTAGTCTCGATACGTAAGTTAACGTTCCGTCTCCCTACCCACAGCTTACTCGGTAATCCAAAATGAAATGGAGTAGAAGGTAAAGGGTAAGGTCGCAAGTTGACAGAAACGCAGAACCTATGCATGTGGCTGGTCCTATGCAGGGATCAAATCCCAATAGGAACAATGGTTCAGGAAAGAAGAGAATAAACGGAATAATACAACCTTTGAAGCAGTGTGAATTTATGTACAACTAGAACGCCTCGTGGTGTAAGACCATCACCCGCGGAGGGAGCGAATTTAATCGCCGTCATTTTTTATAGCCAGTTAATCCTAGTTTTTGGCATGGGTCACATTGAGGGTAATCCACAAGACTCCCTACAAAAAATTATGAACATTGCTCCACTCCTTCGATCAATTATTGGGTGGAGAGACAAATATATATGCATAGAGTATATATATATATATATCATATAAATACTTGAATCTTCAACGAAAACAATACCATCTCTCTCACTTCGTTTGCGGGTGTGATAAATACATTTGATAATTTATCTTAAAAGAAATGAAAAATTCATCAACAATCGACAGCGAAATCACAATGCATCTGTGGTGCTAGAATTTAACTGTATTTACTGTAAGCTTATTTGCATTGTTATCTCATCGAGGTTTACTTTATTTTACTTCTTATACGTGGTCAATTATCGTTCGTGCCCCCCCCCTCCCCCGCGACAGGTTAACTAACTCTCACCTCCCAAAAAATGGGTCCCAATCTCGCCCCAGCGGGGGCTATCGGTTCATTACATTAGGGTCCCTCGCTCCCCACTCCTTACCGACATTTCTGTCCCCTTCCTCTTCTAACCCCCCCCCCCCCTCCTCCCAGAGCTCCTACCCTTCCATCGCCTCGCTATCGGAAGTGGANGGGGTCTGCTACAGGGAATAAGGAGGAGGGGACAGCTGGAAAGGGTGGGGTAGAAAAGGGGGGTTGGAAAGAGTGAAGTGAGGAAAAGGATGGTAGGCTAATTAGAAACAAATAGTTAGTTGGTGAGATGAAGAGGATTTCTTTCTTTTCGTTCATTTTCAGACTCTGCTTGCATTTTATCCACAACACTTGCGCAGAAAATAGCAATGCTTCAATGGAGTCTTAAAAAGTCACGTTCAAATTTACTTTAAGCAATAATTCCCAAAATAGCTCTCGTCCTATAAACTCCTAAGCACTTGTCTACAAAATTACATGATTAACATTCATTATTACCATAATTTCATTGCTCTCATTAACTCCTAACAGTACACACAATATAACACTGCTGTCATCAACTCCTAAATACTAATGCACAATATTATATTGCTCGCGTACTCCTGTACTCCTATGCCCTTGTTCACAAAGTTACACTACTTTCTTGAATACCGAAACATTTTTTACATACCGTATAATTCAGATCTCATCCACCCCCGCTACAACAAAACTCAGTTTAACTCTTCTCTCATTACCTCCACAATATTTAATTACAAAATAGCACGGCTCTCGTTAACTATTAAACACTTATGCTCAACGTAACAGTACTCTTATTAACTCCAAAACTCTTATGCACAACATGACACTGTTCTCATGAACTCCAAAAAGGATACATGACACTGCTCACATTTACGCCAAGATATATAGGGACAACATGACACTACTCTCATTATCTCTGAACAATTGGGCAGAACAAAACACTGCTCTCATTAGCTCCAAAACAATTAAGCACAACATAATAGTACTCCCATTAACTTTAAAACACGTATGCATAACACAACACTGCTTTCAATAACTCCAAAGAAAGAGGCACAAGATAGCACTACTTCCATAATTTCAAAAAAATTATACTCAACAAAACACTGCTCTCATCAACTCCAAAATACTTATGCACAACATGGTACTGTTCTCATTAACTCCAAAGCAGGCACAACATAACACTGCTCATATTAACGCCAAAACAATTAGGCAACAAGTAAACCTGCACTCATAAACTCCAAAACATTTAAGCAGAACAAACCCTGCTCTCATTATCTCCAAACACTTGGGCACAACAAAAGACAGCTCATATTAATTTTAATTCATATTGGCACAACATAACACTGAACTCCTTAACTCGAAAACACTTATGCACAACATAACACAGCTGACATTAACTTTAATACAAATTGGCACAACAGAACTCTACTCTCCTTAACCGCAAAATAATTACGCACGACATGACTCTATCCACATTCACTCTAAAACAATTAGACGCAACATAACGCTGCTCTCATTAACTCCAAAACACTTAGGCACGAAACTGCAATTTCATCCGCCACAAAATTTCATAAGAAATTCATAAGGCTTCATAAGGAGTGTCGTAAGTTCATGTTTGCGACAGGCTGGAGCTGTTGCTATTACGGCGCCATTACGACGCCATGATGGCCCAATGTTGGGCCATTACCGATATTTGCAGCATCATTGAGGCATCGCTACGAGAACAGCCGTCACGCCGTAGTGACGATCTCATGGGCACTTTAGCTCACAGGCGATATGATCGTAAAGTACATTTACAGCCCCGTTAGTCGAACGACCATTGAGTGAATCGGAAAATTTTTAACAAACACTCGGTTTTTTCCACGTCCTCTCTTGTGGACATCGGTTGTTTATCGAAAAATTTTTGTTTGGCAAATCTGTGGCAAACACACGAGCATTACGTCGTAGGTTGTTGAATAACGGAAATGCATTTGCATTACGAGGACACATTCCTCATCATGTCGAGGGACGAGTTGCTCGATCGTAGACCACACCAAGGCTTGGCTATCCACTCGAAATTCCCTACCCACTATTCTGTCCCAACCTGATTAATAAAATTTCTGGGATATTGTTAAAAATAAGCATTTTAGAACCTCAACGGAGAACCGATTTTCAGTAGAAATGAACAATACAAATCATTAGTGTGCGCCGATATGATTATGATCATGTTTAGATCAATTTTTATATCATTCTGCTCTGTAATATTGTACAATTTAGCGTCGAGTAAGAAAAGCTTGGAGAGCTTCACAATCATAACCATATGTGTGGAAATTTCAGAAGCGTATCACTGTGAATGTGAACGAGCGGATTGTCGCCAGACACTCAGAAAGAACTGGAAGGACTTGCGAGGTACTCATTTCAAGCAGCGACGGCGACAAAGCCGTGGCGATAAACGATTCTAATATTTTCATAGTACGGAGAGCAAGACTATTTAATAAAATACCTCAGCATATTCTTAACGCCACTGACGTGAAGTTATACATAGAAGTCAAATATTTGCTGGATTCTTATATAAAGAGACCAGCGGTCGGCGGTTACGTGCACTGTGAGTATATAGAGGTTACTAGCTATTGACTCTCCCATTGGCTGTTAGCAGCGATCCATCAGATGGAACCCAGTATCGTGACTCCACATCCGTGAGGTGACGCGAGGAACGTCATCTGGACTTCCTCCGAAGCCTCACAATGTAGGTAATAATGGTGATACNAGGTTACTAGCTATTGACTCTCCCATTGGCTGTTAGCAGCGATCCATCAGATGGAACCCAGTATCGTGACTCCACATCCGTGAGGTGACGCGAGGAACGTCATCTGGACTTCCTCCGAAGCCTCACAATGTAGGTAATAATGGTGATACGTTTAATATTAATATTTAAAAGAATAGTCCGTTGATATCGTTCCGTCGAGATAAGTAAAGCCAATCAGCTTCAACTTGACAGGGATATTTTAGTCCTAAACAGAGGTTTCTACGCCTTTACATCGTTTCAGGTGTTAATCTAAACCGAAATCAACGAGCATAGCTGAAGTTCCTGACATGTTGGAGCTAATGGGATTAGCTTATTTCGGTGGAACAATCCCAGCCGCTGACACCTAGCTGCCCTAAAGTCACTAGNCTTTACATCGTTTCAGGTGTTAATCTAAACCGAAATCAACGAGCATAGCTGAAGTTCCTGACATGTTGGAGCTAATGGGATTAGCTTATTTCGGTGGAACAATCCCAGCCGCTGACACCTAGCTGCCCTAAAGTCACTAGAAAGGTTACTAGCTATTGACTCTCCCATTGGCTGTTAGCAGCGATCCATCAGATGGAACCCAGTATCGTGACTCCACATCCGTGAGGTGACGCGAGGAACGTCATCTGGACTTCCTCCGAAGCCTCACAATGTAGGTAATAATGGTGATACNCCTTTACATCGTTTCAGGTGTTAATCTAAACCGAAATCAACGAGCATAGCTGAAGTTCCTGACATGTTGGAGCTAATGGGATTAGCTTATTTCGGTGGAACAATCCCAGCCGCTGACACCTAGCTGCCCTAAAGTCACTAGAAAGGTATTGCATATTTGCCACCACCTACAGGGCTATGTTTGCCTGCCGTTCTGTCTGTCTGTCTGGCACAAGATTATCTCAAAACGTTATGGACGGATCTATTCGAAATTTACCTAAATTGATAGGTATGTTCAGAGGAAAAGAATTTAGAAAAAGATTAACCTTGGTGAAATTTGTTCAACCATCTGCTTGTTTGTCTACCTGTTTTTTTTTTTTTTTAGAAACGCAGCACCAACAGTTATGAACGGACTTGCATGGAATTTGCAGGAACTGTTGGGGATGTTACAAAAGGCATTAAACAAAATATTTTTGATGATCTGTCACTTCGTTTGTGTGTTTGTCTCTACGTTTTCTTCTATGTCTTTAGTAAAGTAACCCAAAAAAGTATGAACGATTTTTCATGAAAAGTATAGAAATTTATAGAAATATTGAAAACTATAAATTACCAATGTTTTGTGTTGATCGGTTGTTCTCTTTGTCTGCTTGTATATATGTGTGAATGTCTTAGCGTTGGTCATAACATAATTCAATAATTACGAACGGATGTTCAAGAAAATCACATGAATGTCAAGTTTCACAAATGACCAAATCTTAGGGTTGATTTAAAAAAAGAAATCCTGGTTTCAGCACAAATTTGAAATTTTAGTTAATATTGCCTTGCTTAGCGGAGGTATAAGCGCTCACTGGGAGCTGCTCTATAGTTCTAACAGCAGAGAAGCGCCCATCTTGTAAGATTATTCCAGCCCGACAGTAGCCAGCGTGATACTCGTGCCGATGCTTCATTATTTATTGTTATAGTAACTTTGAAAAACATATATAAGTTTCTATGACCGATAAGATAATTATTTCCTTGAACCAGGAATTTCCAGCGCCTCTCTAATGAATTTTGTGTTTGGTGTTCTGATCGCAGCCTGAGTATATATCTTGTAGGTATATGAAGATTGGATAATAGTGCTAAGTGCTTCCGGAGCCCCTAATGGAATACAGGAGCATTGTTACGTTTACGGAGTGCAAGTAAAAAGTATTGTTGATTTTTCCTTGTATTTGCCCACACGAAGTCGGTAAAAATTTTTTTTTACTTTAGTGTTCAAAACCTTCTAATGAATTGAAATGGAAAAGGGTACTTCATTTTTTCATACTGAACTTACTTCATGAAATACGCGTATGAGTAAATCTTTTTAACTTCAACGATAACTAGATGACGTACCCTTAGCCCAACCATTTTGGTGTAAACATATGGCGCATTCCGTCTTGGTGCAAGCTAAATGGTTGGCGGCAAGTGTGCTGTCACTGATTTTACTTCCCACCATTGTTTCGTATACTCCCTCAACTAATTTAATTGCTTCATCTAAGCCAACCTTACCTAACCCAATCGTATTGACTCTTAATTATTTACCTGTGAGACTTCTATGAAATTAGTCTCATTCCGTAAAATGAAGTTTTCAATCGGCTCAAAATAATCGCGCTGCTTTTAACACCTGAAGTGACGAAACTTAAGTTCCTGTCTGCAGTTCTAGACAAGTCAAGTGAAGTAGGCTCGCCTTAGAGCGACTTTGACGACCCGATCAACGTGCACTTGGCATATCCTTGCTAACTCTACCTAGCACATGTACAACCTGCCCTAATCTTACCTAAAATTGCCAACCCAATTCTATAATACCCTGATCAGCAACAGCCTTGCGCGCTGAACTCAGGCTCCAGTGAAGCTAGAGGCTCGTTGCCAAGCCAGACAGTCGAGCTCTTTGCTGCGCTAAGAGTACTGCCTCAGCAGAAATAGGTATGAACAGCTGCCGTGGAGGCACTTACCTTACCTCTCTCTGGCAATAGCTCATAGAGGCAGAGGTGTAAGTCCCGGTGTCTCTTTGGGAATGGGCCTTTTGGTTCGTCTACTGCCGCCTATCTAATCTAATCCTCAGGGATGGGGTGGGCAGGGTGGCACGGGTCGTTGAACCTTCCGTCTATGATACCATAGTTCTTGACAACAAATGCATGATCGACTGCAATCCAACATGCTCCTCTGGAGCCACTTGGCTATATTTGCAGCACAAACCAGTGTGTTTAGGTCTTGCAGTTGAGGGTGCGGTCAAGTAAACGTTTCCTTTACCTTGTGCTCCGTTGCCCTTGAGTTAATTGCTCTGCTTTGCATTTAGCAGTTATTTAGTTAATTAATTACAATTGCACTATTTCAGTTCGAACAACACTGAATTTTGTGATAAAAACCTTTTCTGTTCTACGGCGCCTAAACGACGAGGCCCAGTTCCAACAGCATTGCATTCATTTGTAAAACGAAAAAAGAAATGAAACGCGAAACATTATTTTCCACTCGCTCGTACTCTCCGTTTTGGAGAAAACATATGTAGTTCCCAAGGCTAGTCGTCACTTAGAAGACATCAACTAGTTGGACTATTTTTACTTTCTCAACTCTTCATCATCGGCAAGCGACTGAATTTTTCCCCTTCACTTACCGCCCTGAAAAGCTTTTTTTATGCGTCGGTGAGTTACTTTACGTTGTTATCCTGGAATACCACAGCGCCACGGAGAAATAAAATGCGTAAATTTTGCTGAACTCTTTGGGTGTTTACGTGGCGCTGATACAACGTACAGTCGACATCAAAAGCTGCAGAGATCATTAGAGCTACAGCCGCAGACAAAAACATCATCAAAACAACACGCCAAATTTTTGCATGTAGCCGAGTTTAAAGTGAATCCTATCACTAAATGTGTTTCAGATGCTATATTTCTATGGGATGGAGATTATTATAGTATTGCTTTTAATCTTTTAACGATATACATTTCCTTCTTTGAGTAAACTTTTTCTGAATCACTATTAAGTAGCATTTTTTCAAATGTTGTCATTCAGCGGCTTTGAGTACTATAAATTTGAATTCTTCATTAATTACAAGTAACGTCCACTTAAGTTTTTAAATATTATAGTTTTGAATCTTTGAACGATATCGCTATGCCTTTGTGTGATACATACGTAAACTATAGAGAATACTGATATGGTGCCGAAAAGAAGGGCGTTAGTTGAGCACTTAAATGGCATTGCCATGTGCGAATATGTAACACTTCAAAATTCCTAACCGATTAAAAGGGTAATATTGGAATATTGTACATTGATTTGGATCTACATTTTGCATGAAATTGATTGGAAATAATAAACGTCAACACCGTAAACGGAACTGAAACATCAGCAGTTTCTTTTTCACGACGGTGATCGATCTCGAGAAAAATTTCAAAATGCCTGGGGAAAAGAGAGCGAGATATAGTGCGTTCAGGGTTTAAATAAATGAGCAGCCTTCGTATGACAATTTAATTATTTCGTAGTATTTCGAGATAATTAATTATATTATTTTACGCAAGGAAATTATAAGCTACTAGACGAGGCACAGTAGGTACCGTAGATGCTTTCAAAAGCTTAATAAGTAAATTTCATCAAATGTAAACTAATTAACACAGAACCTCAAACAAAAACAAAAGTATTCCTGGTGATGAAAAGAATGCAATTGTTTATCCCATCGGTGAGAGAAGATCATACCACCGTGTCCAGGCCATTTCGGCGGCTTGAGTTCCAGTGCTTGTTACCCACTGATTACATACGGTGATAAGTTTATATTTCTCACTTACAAATATCTATTATACATGTTGCATAACTGTGAACAAATTGAATCGTGATTGAGATGCCCTACGTAATTTTAAAAATATTAAAAAAAAAAGATTGATCAGGAAGCCTTGGGACCTATTTGCAATCCCGGAGGAGGGGAATGTTGTCAAGTTTCTGACAGTCGTTAAGTTATGATGATTTTCTCCAAACAAAAACACAAATACTCAGTAGCAACAGCTGTGAAAGCCTTTAATATTTTACCCGCAATCGCTCCCTTGTTGCGCCTCCAAACAAAAACACAAATACTCAGTAGTTACATCTGTGAAAGCCTTTAATATTTTACCCNCAAATACTCAGTAGCTACATCTGTGAAAGCCTTTAATATTTTACCCGCAATCGCTCCCTTGTTGCGCCTCCAAACAAAAACACAAATACTCAGTAGCTACATCTGTGAAAGCCTTCAATATTTTACCCACAATCGCTCACTTGTTGCGTCGAAGATGTAGTCGAAGCATAGCATTGGTACCTCTACATTGTGTTGTTCACGGTCATCACCATTTTATGAAGGCAATGTTCCTACCCTCTCGATCTTTAATGGAAATTGTCCGTGAAGGTTAAATCACTGTCATCCGCCTTAGTTCTTGAGCAGCCAACTTTAAAAGTAGTGAAAATATCGTTACTTTGAGTTGGGAACTTATTTTTGCCGAAAGTCTCCTTGTATGGACACATGGCTTAGAATCACTATGAGTGTTAAGGGTTTAAGATTTACTCAAACTACACAGCAGACAAATATACTGACAGATAATGAAATGCAGGTGAGAGTCTTTATTGCAATTTTGGATGTCGCTAGTAAGTCGCTGGCTGGCTGAACAACGACAATCAGTTCACACAAGTACGCAGTTTTCTTGTCAACTTCTTAGTATCAAACTCCAAGCATTCAGTTGTGGTTCTCAGAGTATCTTCTTTATAGATTTGACCGTAATGTTCTCTCATCTTCATATGTTTATGTTCATGTTTCCTCAACACAATCGCCTTATTTCTAGAATTCCTTCTTCCAACACAGTTCCTTGCTGCATATCTTCTCTCCCTACCACTTCAGCTGGTCCTTCACCTCATGTATGACATCATATCCCAGATTTTCCTTTCGTTGTGTCTCTTTTTCTATCTTACCCTTCTTCGTAATTTTACCTACGTCATATAGGTATGTACAACATACTATATTTACATATTTATACTCTACGCACCGTCTATCTTTTCTATTTTCATTTTCCCTATAATAGGCTTTCTCCCTCAACCCCCACGCAACACAACCTAGGGCTTCTACTTCAAAATCAGAGTAATACTGCGACTCCCTATTCTCCCTCAAGTCACCCTAAGGCCCGCCGCCCATTGAAGCAACAAGCGACGCAATGCGATTTTTCCGGAAGTCGGATTGCAGCAACGCGCGGGTGTCGCGAGGCATCGCAGTTGCGGCGGTGGGGATAGCAGACTGCTGTACCCTCTGTTACATTTTGTCGTGCAACAAATTTGTCGCGTTGCACGTCGCTTGTCTCGCCGGTGGGGCCGCGGCGTAAGACTACAATTCCCCTTCCTCCCCAAGAAACCATAAAACTCTAACTCACACAGCTCTCCGACTCACCTTATAAGACTCGCACTCCCCCTTCTCCCCCAATCCGCCTTAAGCATGCAACTCCCCCTCCTCCCCCAATTCTCCGTAAGCGATCAACTCCCCCTCTCCCAATTCGCCCTAAGTATGCAACTCCCCCTCCTCCCCCAATTCGCCGTAAGCGATCAACTCCCCCTCCTCCCCCAATTCGCTTAAGCAAGAAACTCCCCCTCCCCCAATTCGCCCTAAGTATGCAACTCCTCTCTTCTCCCAATTCGCCCGAAGCATGTAACTCTCCCTCCTCCCTCGAGCCGACCTAAGCATGCAACTCCCCCTCCTCCCTCGAGCCGACCTAAGCATGCAACTCCCCCAAGCCGCCCTAAGCCTGCAGTTCCCCTCACAAAAGCATAGGCCTAACACAGGCCTACACAGCTACCCTCGACCGGCTGCACACCCTCGCTGCACGACACAAAATGCAGTTTGGTCTCTGACACGCGCATGCAAAAAATGTAAATCCAAATATGACGGCCTTTCAGCCCTGTAATTGGAGAAACCTGCTTGTTGCAGCCTCCATATTGTGCTCTCGCCCCTTCCACTGGCGGCGATGACTGTTGTCTTGTCGTTGATGCTAACGCAATACGGCTAGTTTCGGGGGACGAAGATTGCGCAAAGATGCGCTTTCCAGTAATAGCTACTATTGCTGTGAAGTACAGTATATACATGAAATTATGTTTATACATGGAGATAGTAACAGACACATATATCTGTAATGTTAGCGCACTCGACCGTGAAAAGGCTCAGCAAAGAATTTACAAGCTTCGTTGTCGGTGATCATGCTGTCAATACTAATTTGGTTTATACACTACAAATCTGTAACGACCAACAATCAAGATCAAATGAGGTAGGCGCCCTCAATTTCAATATATGAATTACTAAGTGGGGCGATCCTTTATTACACTTAATGACTAGCAGTAGTGCAATTGCATCTTAATAGGGAGGTAAGCAAACATCTCTCAAGCCATTAGCTGTGTCTGCGTATCAGTGTTACGCAAAAACGGTTCTTCAGTCGACGTTTTTGTCGTTCCAACGAAAAGCTCTGTCGTCGATGGAAAATTTTGCTTTGTAGAATTTTGCATTGCATGTAGATATTTTCACTGCTCGTATTTCAAAATTGTTGAAGCAAGAGCTTCATTCAAATTTGAGGAGATTTCAAAATTGGAAAATCAGAAAATTAATTTAATTTTGAGGGATTTCAAAGGAGAAAAGCAAAGGTTCATTCAATTCTGAAGAGAAATAAAATAAGAAATTCAATCACTTTTGAGGGAATTTCAAAATTATAAAATCAAGACGTTCATTTTTTCAGTTTTGAGGGAATTTCAAAACTAGAAATTCGGTCAGTCTTTCAATTTTCAGGGAATTTCAAAATTGGAAATTCAAGAAGTACATTGAATTTTGAGACTTCCTTACTTATGACAACACCAGCAACCGCGTACCAATTCCACACGATTAGTGTTCCTGAGAGCGTGACATGATGACCAAGCTCGTCTCCCTCACCTAATTTCCGTCTATCTGTTTCAACAGAGCATGACAGAGAAATAATGAGTATAAAATTAATCAATTAGATATGCCCTTACGTTGTAAATAATTGTACTGTTGTATACTTTTAATATCCTTCACCTTACCTTCTCTTTCACAGGTTCCACGTATGTCTTTTCTTGGAGCATATGTATTTTCAATTTTTTTTTCATATTAGCCACTTTTTCATATTTCATTCCCGTCAGTCATTCAAATTGAGCTTACACTCACTCTCCCTTTTCACTTCACCCGTCTCAGTGCACTCCTGCTCCTTTTCACGCTCCCTGTCCCCCTCTGCTTCCCCCATTGATTTACCGTCCACCCCAGCCAGCGGCCTGACGGACGACTGCATCATAACCCCCACTGCTTCTGCCCATCCCCCCTCACCCACCTGTCCACCCTCCACATCCTGGCCAAGACTTGGGACCGTAAAAATAAGGGGAGTAACACCCCCTCCTCCTTCCCCTTCATCCCTTCACTCCCCCGACGGGTTCATTCATCACAGCTTCATACAAAGACTTCACTTCCGGTGACGTGAAAAGGGGGAGGAAGAAGGGAAGGCGGACGAGGTGAGGTAGAGTAGAAAATGGTTGAGAGCAAAGAAACATTGATGAAATAAAACAAGCAGTATAAAAAAAAACACAATAGGAAGTGCGCCAGCTTTTACGTGTTCTTCAGCTGCAATATTTTATTGAGGATTAGGATAAGTATTCACTGTATTCTTCTTCTGGTCTTGCTGATTCCTCCATGACACTCACAAAAAGGGAAGCTATTTTAAGGGTGCAGTAGACGTAGCAAACAGTGAGTCCAGTTTGCTTTCTTCCACTGACGGAACAGCTTTTCGCCTGACTGTAAAAATATCGATGTACTCAACTTCTATGCTTGGGTACTTGCTAATTAAAACTTGTTTTTTCTTTTTAATGTCACGTAAATGAAGAAATGCTTGTGCGGCTGAGTTAAACTGAAACCGAGAGCACCCATCTCTTATGATAGTCCGAGTTGGCCATTCTGGTGCACTCTTCACAAGCATATTAATGAAGAATGTATGATCAATGATGACGTGTCATTAGAAATTGTTCGCCACCATTTTTCACGGCATGGGTTCTCTAAAACCCCTCAGATGGCCCTCAAATGTTGAAAATGGGTTGAACTTTTTGGTATCAAGCTCGATACATTCACTTCTGGTTCTCCGAGTTTCATCCCTATGCTGTAGATCTGCCCGTGATGTTCTCTCGTCTGCTTATGTTTATATCATGGCATTATATTTAGATAGGTACTTATCGGGCTGAGCGTAGAAGCCACCGGAGCACCAAGTCAGTTCAAGCGTGGGGTTCGAACGGTTGTCTTGACGTCACAGCTGCACCCCATGGGCCCCATTATACCTCAGGTCATGTTAGGTCCTTCAGTACGTCTTTCTTTCTCATCCAATTGCCCTTCCCCAACTTCTCAAACCGCCTTTGTTATTTTTTACTTCATTTTTTTTTTTTCAAGGTGCCGTGCCTCTGAGTGAGTTCAAGAGTCTTTTTTTCTTACATGCGGCAGGTCTCTTCTTCTTTTTCTGTAAAGGGAGCTTTAACACATTACCTAACTATTGAGCACTCTAAGAGCGCATACCTTCGCCAAGCACGGCAACAGTAACGAAAAATTCTAATTTGTTATGAAACTATGATTTTCATTGTATCAACACCAAAATTTAATCATTTAATTGTGACTTTCGATAGTATTAGCAGTTTCTGCAATTTTGCCGAAGATTCGTTCATAAGTTTTTGAGTTATGCTGCTAACGAACATTATGACAGACATAAGTCAAACATACAAACGGGCCAACCGATCATCTGTAATATTGATTCATTTATGTTTTCTGGCCTTACTAAGAAGTTCTGCGAATTTCATAAAAATCCATCCATAACTTTTTTGAGAAATTTTGCTAACAAGCAGGAAATCAAACACAGCGACAAACAAACGAATCAACCAACAGATCATCACAAAAATTTAACCATTTACTCTTCATGCTATACTTAACATTTCATGTAAGTTTCATGAAAATCCGTCCATACCTTTTTGAGTTATGGTACTAAGAAAAAATAGGCAGACCAATAAAGAAATGAATGGATTTTCAGCCAAAGTTTATAATCAGTTACCGTCAACATGTGTAACAATCCCTGTCAATTCGTAAAGATCTGTTCATAACTTTTTTGAGCTATCTTGATGACAGACAAATAGACAGACAAACACGATAAAAACATAACCTCTTTGGCAGAGGTAATTATACGTCAGTAGTGGCCAATTCTACGATATGTTGTCACTACACCCCTGATCGTGCTCATTAACTTTTCTCTCTCTTATTCTACCGCCAATGAAGCAGTTCTAGTTTCAAAACTTGATACTTCACTGTAATTTCTTCAATGTCTTGCTATTCTCTGCCGGAACTGGTGGTTTTGTGCCGCTTGACTTCAGTTCCACAAATAAATCAATTGAAAAATGTAATAAAAAAAAACACATTGCCTGAGGTTCAAGAGCTGTTACGTTAAATGTTTTTATTTTTATTTTTCGTCTTCTTCTCTTGCCTCTTCATCTCTCCACCTGTTGTTCGTAGGTACTGTTTCATAATCATTAGAGAGATTAGTAGCGTACTGTAAAATGCAACTACATAGCTCGACATCTTTGTGAAAAAAGTACTTCTAAGAATACACCAAATAACAGAGGCTTAAAATTCTCGTGCTTGAAAAATGTTCAGCATTAAACCGGGAATATTCACCGCAAAAAAAAAAAAAAATGAGAAGTTGAATTTGAAATTTCACCCATGTAGTCAATTTTTCAGTAGCAATGCTCGTTTCTCTCTTACCCTTCCACCATTTTCTCATTTCATTTTCATTTCAGCATTTGCGATAGATCTCACTTTCTCTCTTTTCTCACTCGCAACTTCAGTTCACTCTCTACTCCGCCCCATATATCCATTCTTACCCATCCACTCACTCATCTCCCGCCCTGCACTCGTCACCCTTCCCCTTACTACAGACCTTACCTTCTCCCCTTCAGGCTTTATTCCTTGTCTCACCCTTCATTTCTGAATCCATGCGCTTTTCCCCTCACTCCACCCGTTATTTCACTCATCACTCCACTTTTGACAGTGCACCTAGTCTCACCATCACCTGCACTTCACTCCCGACCTCATCCCTCACCCCAACTCTCACCACTTCCATAAAATTCCTCTCACCCCTCACTTCACCACTGACCCGACCCTTACCCCTCCCCTTCAGTTCACCCCTCCCACTCCTCACTTCACCCCTCACCCCACCCACCATAACTCCCACTAATACTCTTCACAGCAGTTGCACTGACGCTGATATGCAAAATAGAATCTCCGAAGTCACCCCGGCCCATGTCATCCCTCACCCAACATCCCCACTCCGGTACCAAAACACAAAGGTCGAGTAACGCATCGTCTTTTTCCCTGGCGATTTACCCATCGCCTTTGTTTTCAAAGGAGAAATCAAGGCTGTGATGGACGATGCCGTAAAGTCCAAGGGAAAACCCAGCGATTTTTGGGAATTTGGTCCGTTAGGGGAAATTAGGAACGGGAATCAGGAATCATCGCCTCTAAACTAATGAACTCAAGCCCATTATCTCCCATAATGGGGGAAGGGGGCTGGGGAGTAGGCTGGGGCAAGCAGTGGGGGGTTAGCCTATTACGCCTCATTACTGTGCTGCATTGCTGGAAGAATTACGTCATGGGAATCACTTATGTAGTCTTGGAATCGACTCGAAATCGGGAGAAATCAAATTGGAAACCAGAATACTTGAACATCAGTGATTGACGTAGAATGTAGAACTTCTTGTTCAGATGCATATAATATAATGGGAAAGCAAGGAAATTATACTGTATCCTGATACGCAGCCTGCTAAGACATGCGCCACCGTCCGGAAAAACAAATATACGAAACAAAGACAGGCACAAGAGCTGTTTCCAATACAGTTTTACTTTCCTTTTGTGCTACAGCGTCCTGCGATCAGAGATATGTTGCAATTGAGAATCTTTGAAAAATGCGTAAACTGTATAGCTGCTTGGTTTAACTTTCTCATATAAAAAGACACGAATAGTCTTTTTTTATGATAAGCTGGGAAATGTTCTTCAAAGTTAGCACACAAATGCTTTATTTTGACAAGTAAATACTATCGCACAACAACACAAATAGATTTACTTTATATATATATTAACATTTGCACATGACTTTTAATATCTAGCTTAAAATTTACAGATGGAATTATTTTACCGGAAAAACAATAGTTTTTGTTAAATAATGCATTGAACTAGAGGTAATCTCCGAGGCCCAGATCTTTGCCAAGAAATGCAATACTTTATGCAGAATTGTATAAAGAGACAGACAGCAAATGGGCCGACGGATCGTCACCAAAATTCAATCATCTATTCTTGTGACGTTCCTAACAGTTCTTGTAAATTTCACAAAGATCCGTCCATAACATATAACATTCTGAGTTACGTTGCCAACTGACAAGCTAACCCATGCAGAAGCATACCCATCGTGGCCGAGGTGAATAAGCGCGTGCTGTTGAAAGACATGTTTTTGTAGCGAAGAAGTTCATTTTCATGTCTCACCAAGTCCGTAAAAATATTGTTGAAATTATCGAAATCTCTACCAAGAATAATAGCTCTTTTGGAAGAGTACAATCCACAGAGTGTCTTCGATTATGAAGGGATACGTTTTCACAACGAGATGTTGCTACTAGTGTCCTCGTAGCTAAACTCTAAAATATTCCTGGGAATGCCTCTAACAGACGGAGCCTGCACCACATTCTCGCTCAAATTTGCGGTCCGGTTCATTGATTTTCGTTTCTTTTCAAAACAATTGATACCAATAATTATCTACGTCTGCGTGCGATGCAGTGTTAACTCAACTGAAAAAATTATCATTGGATTACTAGAAATTCTTAACAGATTATCGAAAGTTGTTGGAGATTACAACTGAGGATCTATGATCGAAGAACTTCAAAATTTTCATGTCATTAGAAAATTGTAGTAAAATATTTATCTGTCGCATTCTTTCGAAAAACTACTATTAAAAAGCAATTGATGGTTCTTTATTGCGTCGTGAAGCAATCGATCACCCAACATTTCTCTAAGCAGAATTTCCGTGAGCCCTAGAAGCAGACTTACAATTTTACATTTTTGCACGGCCAAATATTTAGATGCAGTCTTAGATGCGTTTCGAACATCACTGGCTATATTAAAAATCCTAAAATATGTGTGCCTCACTTCACGTTCCAATTAGCGTTAGATAATCGAATGCATTCCAAATCTTTGATGAAGCTTTTCCACATCCCGCGCTAATTAACTGCCAATTGTGTAGAAAATTGCTCACCTGAATTGCTCACCTGAGAGACCTTCTAACGCAGTGATACGTAACAACTTAGTTCAATGACCGACTACTATCTTAGACACCACAAAAATATACTTTATAAACTATTGCGAATTGGTTACATACATATTTGTAAAGCAAGATAGGAGTGTGACGAACAGTAGAAAATTGATCATCATTAGTAAATGTCATTCTTGACATATTCATTGTTCGGCAGTTGCCTTTGGTACAGTATGCTAGCTATGGTTTTTCTACACACAAAGGTAGTCTGTGAATATGATTTTTTTTAGTTCATGACCAGCAATAGTTTTCGTCCTAAATTTATTACGACACAATTTCATGAAATTCGTTGGACTTCACATCATAAATAAAATTAAAACGGTAGAATTGCCATAATGAAATTACGTAAACCAGATACTAGATCATTTGAACGGTGGCTATATTACTCTATTTACCATGTACAGCAGTCTTTCAAATTTTATCTGTATTGCTTGCAATGTAAATGTCAACTAAAACCTTAGATCGTGTTATTAGCTCCTTTACTGTTCATAAAAGCTAAGAACTTACACCATATAATTAACATTAGTTTTCGTTAATGTGTAATGTCATTAAAATTTTATGCACGTCTGCATGCAGTTTTCATTATTACCAGCATAAGCGATTCATATACTACCATTGATGCACGGAGGCCTGCAACCTATTTAGAGGGCCCAGCTTTGAATAATCATGGCAAAATTTTGCAATTAAGGTTTATCGTTCCTGCTTCCATATATATATATATAGGTTTTGCTGTGAAACTGGTCCCTATACCAGCAGGCGTGAAGTTCCATTCAAGAAACGCAAGTTGTGCCACCATGAGTGTTGCGAGAACAAAATATTCCCCTGAAATTAAGGCGCGAATACCAGTTTGGAATTAGTGAAAAGTTTAGTAATACCAAGAAAAAATAGTTCAATCAAAAGAATTCACAGAAATGCACAGGGCCTACCGTAACCTGGATACCAGCCGATAATGAACCTTCAAGGTAAAGGTAAAGTCAATGTGACCGTACCCCAACTGGCCCCAATGGCTGCAATGTAAATTGAATATGAAAAGGCGTCTGTTCAGCGTGAAGTTTCAACTGCTATGAAGAGATTCAGTTGGAGAAAGCATAAGCGAAACGAATTATACTCGAAAGCAACGAAAACTCCAACCAAGACTGGGCCTCTCCAACTGCATCGAAGAAATTATGCTAAAAAACATGCGATATAGCTTATTCCCGACAGGATTAAAACTCTATCAAAGCTTCAGCCTTTCATCTACCATGCTCAAAAGAAGTTTTCAAAGTGAAGAGGGGTTCAGAATGCAGTATTTCCACTTTCGATCATATATTTCAGAAAATATGTTTGTCACCGTAAGTCCAAGAACTAAAATTTTATAGCATCTCAACTTGTTTTTCAGTAGATGAATTTTTTCCTATCTAAATCCTTAACAGCGTGACGGAGGGAAGGACTAACCAAAAATCAAGCAAACCCGGTACAAGCAAGCAATTGACAACTGTATATTATTTCAGGGTTGCGACAATATGCATATAGCCATAGAGAAGTCGGTGATAACTCCAAAACAGTGTATAAAGCTAGACGGTAACACAGAGTACAGAAACAGTAACGCTCACTGTAGGAGGCTTTACTTAATGCAACTTCTTTTGAGTTATCTATCGCTAAATGCCTATTGTCACAACCCTAATTATTATATTGTGGATGCTGTTTGTCCCTCCGTTAGTTAGCTAATTAGTAATTTAGTACCTACGACCGTGACGCTTTCATCAGTATTAGATGGGGGAAATTAAGGCATCTTTGAGGTATCCATGATACAACCTGGGAAAGGATCAATAGGAGGAGTCTATATAGCTCAAATTCACTGCTCACAGGTCTTATGCTGAAGATTCACTTACACACTTGAAAAACTTTTAACCCTTCGTATGCGTTATACGGGTCCGAGGGCATCTTAATTGAAGAACACTGCTTTTGTTCCGTCAAATTTCCACAGGTTCCTTCAGCATAAAATAGGGGAAAATTGGGATGAGACGAGTTTGAGATTTCGATGATAAACGGTGCTTTGCTTATGTTAGTTGGAATATCCACAGGTTCCAGCTAGTTCTTGTTATTGCCTGCATCAGCATTTCATAAATTGCCCTTCGTGCACTGCTGCCTGCAGCTCTTATTAACTGCATAAGCATTTCATAATGAACCGCATCACTGCCTGAGCTTACCAAATACTGGACCGTACATCAGTATCAAATATGCACACCGGAGCGCAGCATATTATCGTCGCGTGCATAATTATTCAGCATGGTGCAATGCAAAGCGTTATCATCAAATAGGCATTTGGTTATCGCCTCATATCAGCAGCGGCACAAAGCTACAGCGGGTGGCCGCCTTAATGAAGAGTGTTTACGGAACATTACGGCCACATCATTACGTATTCCAATAATCGATACACGACTTTACTTATCCGCCTTTGTGGGTCTGCCAGAGCGAGATAATTAGTCTACGGGCGACAGATGAGGGGAGGGTGGGGAGGAGCCACACCTGACAGGTGAGGGGTTCTAAGAAGAGAGGTATGCCTCGCCGGTGGCGGTAGTATAGAGCGGACATTGCAGGTTCGAATACCAACCCAGGCAAGCTTACTCTTTCGCTTCTTGACGCGCTGATTCAGTTTTTGATATCAGCACACCTGCTCTGGCGGCACTTACTCTTCCCAGAAATAGGGAGGGTAGGAGGCAGGGGTCGTTGCACAAGAATCTTCCGTCGATGGCTCCATAGCTCATGATGATCTTTGATCGACTGCAGCCGCACACTCCTCTGGGGAAAGTTAGCCCATATCTGTAGCACGAACCAGTTCATACTGATCTCCCAAAAAGGTGTTTGTTTAAGTTGACTTTACCTTTACCTGGCCAGTAGAGGTTGTGAAACTTAATTGGAGGTGGGGGTTGTGGGGCTAGAGATGTGACACCTGACAGGTGAGGGGTTGTGGGGGAGAGAGAAGACCCTGCTGAGTTCGTACTATGATACAATGATACTATCAATAATTGACACATACATTAATTAAAAAACGATAATCAAATGTTCGTTGGATA
>LQNS02020117.1:1890594-1902535 GCA_001587735.2 Parhyale hawaiensis | reverse complement strand
CCTGACAGGTGAGGGGTTGTGGGGGAGAGAGAAGACCCTGCTGAGTTCGTACTATGATACAATGATACTATCAATAATTGACACATACATTAATTAAAAAACGATAATCAAATGTTCGTTGGATACATTCGTAATAATCGGCGTTTATCATATTAATTAATGCATGGTCTCATCACACAGAGAGCAATTAGAATTCAAACAATTACCCTTCGGTAGAACTGTAGTGACTTTCCCCTTGTCGCTGCGTGGCATACGAGTGGCACTAAATCAAGCGACGTTGCTCTTTCCCCTGTCAGTTTTTGCAAGCACGTGGGTATCAAAATCAGGAGGGCTCGCTGCCGTAAACAAGAAAGACAAACAAAGTCTAGGGGATTTCGACTAGAAGCGTTCACTTACCCAGCTAAAAGCTAGAAAATTCCACCCTAATTTATCGCTAATAGAAGACGGATGCATCCGTAAGTGTCAGAAAAGCAATCGAACTATAGAAAACTTTATATGAAAAGGTTCAGCTGTATGGACTTCTTTCGTAGTTACATGCATACAGGAGCTGCAGGAGTAGTCGTGTGGGCTTTAAAATTCGGTTTGCACATTTCTAGTTATTTACTTATGTTGAAATTAATGATTCTGGTTAAGCAGTTTTATAGGTCTTACTTAAATCTCACAGGCGTTAAAATTTCATAGCATCTTTTCTGCCAGACTCGTGCTATAGTTCTTGCCAGACTCGTGCTATAGTTCTTGCCAGACTCGTGCTATAGTTCTTGCCAGACTCGTGCTATAGTTCTTGCCAAAAACGTTGAATGCAATGCGTGAAAAATAATTGAAGTGCCCTCTCAAGAGGCTTGACGCTAAAGACGCCTTAAAAGGATACAGTGCAATAAAAAAAAATCAGATCCACTCAATTGAATATTTCGAAACTGCAAGAGTGGATTCTCAATTAGCCGATTGCTTAAATTATCGTGATGCCATCACAGGTCTATTGCATTTGTTTGTACTGCACGGCTCCTTTGTATATTCATTAAAAAAAATATGACAAACAGAAATGGATTGATTTCTTTTCACCGTAATTAGAGCTGTTCCGAAGAAACCTACTACCTTAATGGAATCGGCAGCTTTCTTCTTTATTATTTTAAAAAAGGATATCAGGCTGCAGCTGTGGTGGGTGCAATTCAACAGTCATGAACACAGATGGAGTACCAAGTGAAATTCTCTACCGTTATTTTAACGGCGGTGTACATTCCTCAGTGTTCGCACTCTGCACTTCCTCTGGCCGCCCGCTACGTTCCCACGATGACTTCGAATAGCAACGACGGAACTTCAATTGCTGTCAGATTTGGAGTGACGATTGCTGTATACGTTGCATGAGTAGCAGTGCTACAGCGTTATTGTCTTCTCATCACGTTTGCAATCAATCAGCGATTAAATCAGCATTTAAGAGAAGAGACTGTCGACAGATCCACTGTGTGTAGACAAGCTTTACCTTGGTCTTCAACCAAGGTCAACGAAGTAGAGGTAAGATATTCTTTACAGATTACTAAAACTACGAAAAAGTGAGAAGAACACAACTAAGGGTTTTGCAGTAGCTTTCCACTGGCGCGAAAAAGTTTCTACCGACGTAATATCTTCACGTATCAGTGCTACACGGTTTCAAATGATATGACTGATGCTGTCGGGTAAGAAAAAGAATTAATTTTTCTATTTGACACCAAAGGGATATAAGGATTTTGGAACTCAGTAGTATAGCTAAAGTGGAGATCACTTATCTCTTCTGATCACTAAATTGGTATATGCACTGTATCATCCAAAAATAAATTAAGGACGGAAGCATCATCTCTGAAGAAGTGCGGGATTGTGATAATTGCTTCACCGTCATTTTGACTGCAGGGCGCACCTACTGATAATATTGATAATCACGTCTCCCAAAGAGAGTGTAAAGAACCAAGAATATGTTGTCCACGCAGCTTAGATACGGCCATTTTCTTTGCACTGGGCTGAAGGATATGTCCAGAGCTGCATTGATTTCCGATACTAGGGATGAGGAGGCAGTGCACTGTGCAGTGCATCCTATGGCGGTGCACTGCACTGTGTGGTGCATCCTGTGGTGGTGCAGTGCATCATATGGCCCTTCAATGCATTGTACAGTGCATCCTATGGCGGTACTGTGCACTGTAGAGTGCAGCCTGTGGCGGTACTGTGCACTGTGCAGTGCATCCTGCGGCGGTGCAGTGCACTGTACAGGGCATCCTAGGGCAAAACAGTGCCACATACCTCAGTATGTAGTGTAACAGGGTACATATATTGAAGCTCTGCATTTAAAATTATATCTACACTCCGAGAGCGCACACCTCCGCCAAGCAACCCAATGCCAAAATTTAATCATATTTTTCTCTTGGCCTTTCCAACAGTTCCTGGAAGTTTCGTGAAGGTCCGTCCTTGACTTTTTTCAGTCATGTTGTTCAGAACAACAAAGTTCGGCAAGAAGTCGAAAAACAATATCTCCTTGGCGAAGATAATCATTTTAAAAATAGATACCTAACCTATTATTAACAGTAGAGCATCGTCGACTATTGGTTGAACGATCAAGGCGAGTTGCCACATGCAGTGTGCTACACAGAGAAGTACCTAATTACCTAATTAATTGTCATCATAATTTCCACTGACACTGCGCGAGTTCAGAACGTATACAGCTGTCTCTTTTACTCTCTTTTGAGCCACGTAATCTAATCGGACTTGCTTTGTCATGAATGGAACTTCAATCTTAGGTTCTGGAACACTAAATATAAGGTATATCAGATAAGTATAGCGTAGGTATAGTACCCACTTTACCTATAGTTGGTAACCTAGGGTTGAGCGTCAAATCCAAATTGGTGAACCGAACGCACGAGATTGTAGCTATACTACAAAGAGTTAAAGACTTAGAATGTTTCATAAAGTTGGCGGATGAAAAACATACTTATTGCGCTACCAAGCAAAGTCCCGACCTGCCTGACATGATGGCAGCCAAGTATAGGTAAACGCAGGGTGCGTTCTTCTGACGCAGGCAGCCAGTTCTACAGTGCAGTATGTACAGAAGTGATGTGCCAGACTGGGCTACTTCTACGTAAACTAGCGTTGCATGTGGAGTCGGAGCCTAACGTTAGGAGGCGGTCTGTTTTGGAGGCCCGGAGGCCATGAGTCGGAGGCGGAAACTTGTTAGAATTCGGTGAAAATTGGCTTATAATGTTAAAACAAAGAGTCAGAGTCAGCAGGAGTCGGATGATTTTTGGGTCCAAAGAAGCAGAGTCTGGAGCTGGCTGAACCTGGATGCTGGAGTCGGAGTCAGGATCTGTCCACCCGTCTCCGTAACCCTGACGTGAACTGCTGTCACTCCATGGCAGATGGAGACAGCAACAGAAGGCTGCAGTAACTATAGTCCACTGACAACACAAGTTCCGACTACTACGAAAAGTTCATCACGAGTTGATATCTTCCGTTCGGTTGTGCAAATTAACACAAAAGAATAGAACCTCATACTAAAAGTTCGGTTGAACTGGCCTGCTTCAGTCTAAAACTAATATGAAAAATGCGAAAATGTTAGTCGGGACGTTGTACATGTGATTTTAACACCAGTATATATTTTTTTACGAACGATTAATTGCAAAGATAAGACTGACGACTCCCAGTTGCAAGACTGTCAAAATTTTCAGCAGGTCTTGTCTGGTCCCGATATTTGCAGCAAGCTAACGGCAGGTTTGTCAGTGAAAAATATTTTAAATTTAAGACTGATATTTTTGATGTTCATTCACTCCGATCAAGGATTTGCTTTCTGATACTGATTTTGCACCAAAAGGCCGCACGCATCCTTTGCCAGGCACCACGATGCACTTGTAAACAATCATGAACAGCCATCTGCTCTGTCAGTTATTTTGAAGAGGGGAAAATAAGATACAAAATTATATTTTGCGTGTTGAGAGACGAAAACTGAACGAGTCAATGAAATACATGTTAATACAAATTATTTCCTTATGCACGTGCATGTTAGTTATTAACCATCGTTGGTCCCGAACTGGCAAAAAGCAGTAAGATCAATTTTTTTGTCTCTGATGTATAACAGTACATAAAGTATATTATATTCTTCTCATCTTCTATTAACATTTTACCTTTCCCTATTTTACAACAATGTTCCCTTCCCACAGTTTTCAATGCCTTCAGGCTAATCACTCTTCCTCTATTTTTCCTCTTTCAGAATATTTCCCTATCTGTCATATTGCTAACCACGGCAAGGCTTAATTGTACTCTGCAGTTTCGCGCTGCATTTTCAAACAAGACTCACCCCTAGTCCGTCGCTGAGGCTGCAGCAGGCTCCGTCTCCTCACATTCTGCAAAAATAAGAGTCATCTAAATATTTTTTTCATGTAACGTTTGAAGCCGTGAGTTTATAATAATATCATGAGCATAACGTAACGTTATGCATAAGTACATTATGCAGTTTATCCGTATCGTATTTCCCTTGAGAATTGTATAGCCTACTGGAGTAAATTTTGCGCGATGGCATACTGAAAAGTTACTACCATGGAAGTGTAATTATATTGCGTTGATTACTTACCACATGATAGAATTGACTTTCTCACCCTGTTGCAAACAAGATTCTCAGTATATTAAGTGTTCTTTGAATTGAATTTATGGAACTCATTGGAGCGTTTTCATTGCTCGTGGGAGTGCGTGCAATCATGCGTATTTGTGAGTCTGATGAGATTTTTTTTCCCTATACGGTACGTCTCCTATTTCTTAATAGTTTTCTACTTTTCTTATGTAGGTAGTTTCTCTAGTTTCCCCCCTTTCCTCGTTCAAAAAAAAAAAAAAACTTAATGAGAAATACATGAGATGGGCTGAGGCACATCCTGGCATCCCTCTGGTTGCTCGGGCCAGCGCTTGCAGTGCCAGTAAATAATAGTATCGCATACCACATAAAAAGCCCATATAACAGTATACATACAGTATCTCAGTCAGTACGCCATCATGCGCATCAGTTGTTCTCAAATAGAATGCAGAAGCTCCAAACAAATTCTATTCCACTAAACTTTTTATATGTTTAATGACATTTTCCCTCAACATGCCACACAGACAACTTGTTTTCAGTCTACCCAATGTTCAGTGCTAAATATGGGTTCGACGAGTTTACTTGGTATTTTCAGTACTGCAACTATCATCAATGTTGCAATAAGTGAGCATCGCATTAAGAATTTATCCCTGTGTCCGACTGCTCGAAACTCGATTATCCATATTTCGGAGCGCGTCTCTAACCTCAATGCCAGCCAAGGCAGCTTTACGTAAAGTCCGATTTCACGGCTGTGTCCAGCGAGAATCTTTCACATGTTTTCGTTACCAACACAACAGCTGCCCGACTTGTAAATTTAGAACTTTTTTAAATTCCAGCAATTCGAAGTTCAGCGCTGTACCCCAATACTCGCCATTGGAGAATATTAAGCACTTATTTAATGCCTACATATAGGAGCCGATAAAAGGATATTCGCTGATAAATCAGAAGTAAGCTTTGAAAGCAGGTAAGATTATAGCAGTACGTCACCTTAACTGCTTAACTTCACTGATGAGACACAGTGAACTGCTATATGATTATAGATACTAGGAGATAAGTGAAGTATCTGGTATATACGTGATGCCTACAATATCCGTACCGTGTGCAACACATTCCTTATCACAGCAGGTATCATTCTTCTCTCTGGCAACTTCTATCTTTTCTAGTGGTATGTCACAATCAACCACTTAAACTATGATATAATCTTGTCCTCCTCAAACGAATAACACTATTCAGAACCCTGCGTGTATGCTGCATTAAAAAGAGCCCAAGGGTTAACTCAACGGTTACCATCACCACGGCCATTATAATACATGATGCCGGTCATAACTCAATATCATATTAGTTACCACCACCGTTATCACCATCTCCGTATACGTTATTACTCTCACTGCTCATTAACGCTCCTTCTCATTAGCCTATGGCTGCCCTGATGAGAAATCAATGAAGAAGCGCACGACTCTCTAATTAGGGCTCGGCCGCCCCGACCTGCCGGTAATATGCAGCGCCCCGACCTGCTTTCCCTTCGCTAGCAAGGTTATCAGCGCCAGTGTGGTCTTTAAGCGCCCCAGTAAGGGTCAACATCATAAACCGCCATTTAACCGAGAAGTTAACCCTTTACCGAACATTTAAAACAGTATCCGTAAAAATAAAATAATTGAAAGAGCCTGTTCAGGCGCTTTGCATGCTAACTGTAAAGGGCTCAAAGTTAACCCCAAAAGCAGGCCTTTAAGCGCGGCAGTAAGGGTCGTGCCCAAACATAGGCCTATAACCGTACTCTGAATAAAACTTCTGGTTCACTTGTGAGTCATGGCGATCGGATTTCACATCACCTCTGCTAAATGTTGATCACTTAGATTATATGTCAGCTCTTTGCATTCTTTTCCTTTGTTTTGTTCTATCTTTTCCTTCTCTGGTACATTTATAGCGAATGCTGAACATTGAGTTATTATGTTACTTCGGCCGGATCTAAAAACGGAACAGCAGGACGATACTGACCAGTGAAAATTAGAACAGAGACCATTTCGTCTCGCCTAGCAACCAGTAGGGCTAACTGAATTAGCAGAATATTTAGCCGCTCCAGAAATTGATTTACTAGTTTAGCTTCTGCGGGGGAGGTGTGCAAAGATTTTGTTTATGTGCCGTCTCAAGGGATAACTTCAGCAATCAGCCTTTAAGGGGGTCGTTTACAAATTTTGGAATTTTCTTTATTAGTTGTCCGATCTTAATGAAATTTTCACGTAATATGTAAAATTAAAAAAAAAAAACACTTTTTATTCGTGTAACTTTTTCCATTTAGGCCTTAGTTTTTTATATATATGTATATATATAATATATATATATTTTTTAAAAAGAATAGAACTGCCTCAATTTTTATGCTAGAATAAAAACAAAGACAGTTTTGGAATCCTTGAAAAATTCCCTACAGCAATTACGTTTTGAAATTTTCTTTTCCTTTTTCGTTTTCTATTGACGTGAGATTTTAGATGGGTGACTGAAATAGTTCAGTCAACCATCTAAAATGTCACGTCAATAGAAAACGAAAAAGAAAAAAAACAAAAATTTCGAAACGTAATTGTTGTAGGAAATCTTTCAAGGATTCCAAAACTGTTTTTGTTTTTATTCTAGCATAAAAACTGAGGCAGTTCTATTCTTTTTTAGTCTGAAAATGTAGATTTTTCAATAGAGGCAATTTTATGTTATTTTCGTTATAAACTGCAGTATTTCCAAAGGAAATGCCCTTGGCATGTGTCATTTATAGTGCCGCTAGCTCCCTAGAAATTTGGTATACAATAACCTTTGGTATACTGATGATTTTGCAGCAAAAAAAAAAAGGCAAATTTGGACCCCCTGTGGACCCACCTAAAAGACCGGCTTGTAACCGTGGTCTTCAAAGTCAGCCTGCATGGCCGGCCCTTAACAGTGGTCTTAGGAGTCAGCCTCAATGACAGGCTTGTTAACACAACCATACCAGTGAACATGAGAGATTGTTCTACATTAAAACGTCGCCTTAACTAAAACTGCACTTAAACGCGGTCTAAGCGTGGCTGTGTAAGGCCACAACGTTAGGAGTAGTGATAGGGCGAATATTCGCATCCGCAACCGCGGAACATCCGCACCTTTTTTTGACATCCGCAGCCGCATCAGCATCAACGGATGCTAAGATGGTAACATCCGCAATTACATCCGCGGACACCAACTGCAAAATCCGCAGTAAAAGAGGCGCAGGTTTATCACTGTGCACTAAGCTCATTCATAGTACTGAAAACTGCAAATTTTCTTTTGGATTGAAATGCGTGCAAGCGCTGTCCCTGTCTACAAAGCACCATCTAAGTCCCCCCCCCCCGAAGTCTTGTATAAACTGCCGTCGTGAGAGGGGGTGTGGGCGTTCTTGGTGGGGCAAATGTTCGCAGCCGCGGAACATCCACACCTTTTTTGATATCTGCATTCACAGATGTCAAGATGGTAACATCCGCGCTTGTATCTGCATCCGCGGATGCCCAAAAAATGACATCCGACCCATCACTAGTTAGGAGCAACCTTGTTCACATAAGAGTATATTCTAAACACCGCATTGCCTGCGATTTGCGTCTGCACACAAAAAATCGGTATGGCCTGCGACGAATTGGTTCAGCCAAACGCAATTGGCGCTCAGGAAAAATTTTTCTTGATCAATTTTTTTTATTCAAAATACAGACACACCAACAATTTTTTAGTCAATGTACTAAAAAGCTCAAAAATAAGTTGATTACCTGAACTACGAATATTATTATACTAGAGGGCCCAGCCGTCTAAATGACGGCAATAACTTTCTAATTAAGGTTTATTGTTCCTACATCTGAATTAGGTTTTACTGTAAAATAGGTCTTGTAGCTGCAGGCGTGATCTTCCATCAATGAAATGCAAGTTGTACCGCCATAAGCATTGCGTGAGTAAAATATTCCCCAAAAAGGTTAGGCGTGGATATCAGTATGGAATTGGTCAGACGTTTAGCAGCCCTAAGAAAACATAGTTCAGTCAAAGGAATTCACCGGAAATGCTCACGGCTCACCGTAACCTGGATACCAACCGATAGTTGAACTCCAAGCGTCGAAATTTGGTAGCAACGTGAATTGATTGAATATAAAAAGGCGTCTGTTCTGCGTGAAATTTCAACTGCTGCAAAGGGATTTAGCTAAAGGTAGCATGAGCGAAATGGATTATGCACGAATAGAACGATAACTCCCACCAAGACTGAGCCTCTCTAACTTTTGCGAAGAAATTTAGCTAAAAAATATACGATATAGACAGAGATAGCGCCTTTCATCTCCCACGCTCAGAAGAAGAGTAATCATCGTCATATCAAAACGTGGAGCTAATATTTAAAGCTAAGCGACATTAAAGAAAAAACGCAGTATTTCTCCTTCTGACAGTATATTTCCAGAAGCTTATTTATCACCGAAACTCCACGGGCTGAAATTTTATGGTATCTCAACTTGTTTTTCAGTGGGTAAATTGTCTCGATCCTATCTAAATCCTTAACAGCTGGACGGAGCCGCGGGGAAAGGACCAACCAAAGAGCGAGCCACCAAGCAACTACTGTGTATTATTATATAGTGAACTATAATGGATGTTAGTACACCTGCTTTGTGCTGTGCACCATAATCAGTCATATTCTCTTGTTTTGTACAATGCACTGTAATTAGCAGAGAGACCCATATTGTTGGCTCCTTTCAGGCCAAGGTTGTTGGTTGAAACATTTGGTTACTTAAAAACTTGATATATTTTAGTGAGCAAATATTTACCTACTTCACGAATCCCACGATCTAAGAATACACAGTTCGTTGCTTACTTGCTGTATTGCCAAGTCCTGTGTCAGCTTTACGTTTTAGAAATTATATACTCAACGGCAAACCAGGTCGTTTGTTTGCCAAATTGAAAATCCAAGCGCTGGAATATCTTTTAGCACTAGCACGGCTACCGGACGTCATTTCCTTCCCACAGCAAAGCTTTACTTGCTCTCAGCTCATAGCGCTCCAAGTGAGAAAATCAACGAAGGAAAGTGGAGAGTTATTCTGCGAGATCGAACCACGCGCAAAGCGGCTTTTCATTGAAGTAACATCTTTTCATGATAGCTCAATACTTTATTTTTAAGTAGTACTTTATTGAATCACTTTTGATTTATTTAAGCATATGACAACTTTTTCCGCTACTAAACAGGCGATTTGATAGAAAATTCAATATAAAAACACGCAATACCTCCAGGTAGTGCACACTTACAGACCAACGTGAGCTTTGCCACAGTACACTTACTACATATAGTACCGTAGTTAGGTCAGATTTGAGTGTATGCGCTACGCCTTTGAAATCTTCAAAATTGTGACGTCACAATTCTGAAAATTCAAGGGCTTGTTGCAAACACTCAAATCTGACACAACTGTAGCTGCTGTTGATGAACTGTGACTTTACTCGTCACAAGGCGGGTCAAGTTTTTGGCTATATCATGCGTGATCGGTTTGTAAGTGTAAAGTGGTTATCGCAACGCTCAAGATTGAAGTGTCGCAGAAGCTAAAAAATTAGTTTACGTAGAGCAAAATAGGCGATAAGATGATCTATTTTAAAATTTTCCTGTTTAATTTTCAAACTTTAGCGGCAACTTATTTGGTAGTTTTATTACTTGTGCAACCGAGGTCCGTCCTGCAATCCTAACATCAGCAGAATGACCATCATATCATGCAGCCCCTAATAAAGCTGTGGGCGGGCCTATGACCTTAAACTATAACTTAGCACATAGGGCGTACGAAAATTTGCTTAGGGCTTGGGTAACCCTCAAAAACTCAGTTGTCTACTCCCATGACCTACTTCACCTATATTGACATAGGATAGAAACGGTATTTTTATATTTTTCAAAAATTCTTGCGTTTAATCTCCAACAAATTTTACCTCATTTTCTGCGTCTCCCCAGGGTCGTATCTCACTCTGTCTGCCTCCCCTAAATTGCCCCAAAAGGACCCACTCGTGGCTGAGTTTTACCCCATATTATCTCCTTGAAATTTAATGATGCAAACTGGACGGGAGTGAAGTGGTGGGCAGCGTCGCTCATTAGCTGTCAGCCACGGGGGAGAAAATAATACCCCAAGCGGCTTAAAGTTCCCTAAACTCTGCCAATATGGCCGCCTAATGGTCGGAAATTCTTTGATGATCATTTTATGTTATTCAATTTAATCTTAATACGAGTAGAATGAATATTACTTCATGAAATTAGTAAAAAAGAGTTAATGAATTATTTATCAAGAACTCGTGAATATTAGGGTACAAAACTCTTGAAAATTTATCACTAAAAGCTCGTGATAGGAAGTGTAAATGATGACTATATATATTATTTAAAAATCACTTCAAGTAATACATAAAATCATTCAAATTAAAGAACAAAATTCATGAAAATGAATTAATAATCATCATGTTGACAGTTGAATGCAATAAGCGAACATAGGTTATTGACTATGAACCATGAAAAACTTATTAACGTAGTAATATTCATGGAATTTGGTAGATAAAAATTCTTACTAATAACTGAATTGAAATTATGAAAATTATTTTGTACTAGTGATAGTAAATAGGTAACGAAATAATGACCTAAATTACTGAACAACATTCATGAAAGTCCAAACAGTCCAAACTCTTTAGTAATGGTAATTTGTATCGATAGTTTTCGTTTGGGCTGCACCCAAGCTATACAAATACATATACATACTTATTATTTGATACTGTATACCTACTCATTGCATATCCTCTCAAACAATAATATCAGAGTTGGATATTAGGTCGCTCATCAGCATCATCTTAACTATCTAGCTAAACTAACCAACTTACCCAACAAACTTAACTAAGTTTGCACTAGCTGCGCTTTTAGGGTTAGAACGGCGTTACGATAAATACATAGTTGACTTGGCAATTGAAGTACTCTGTATCCGGACTACGCGTGTAACTGGGGAGTATATACACCTGAGAGCACATACTGTTTCACAAAAAGCAAACGTTTCGGAATCATAAAAATTCCATCTTCAGTGCTGTAAAGTAAATCAAAGTAATCTATATATTAATATGCTTGTATCTACGTGTGTGTGACACGCTCTTCACAAATAGAGAGGCGTAAATTAGAGACCTGACTTAATTTCACTCGTATCATATCTACGCTTTCGTTTTCTTTACAACAATTTTACTCGCTTTGCTGGTAGCGGATGGCATTCCTCATAGGGTCTGAGGCGTAGCCAAGATACGCCCTGGGTAAAAAAAAAAACTGTTAGCATTGGCATCTCTTCTCTGAATTTATTTTTCGAAGAAAATATGCTGCTGGGAAAGTATCAGCCAGTACAGTGCGATGTCTGA
>LQNS02020117.1:1869666-1889776 GCA_001587735.2 Parhyale hawaiensis | reverse complement strand
TCGCTCTTCAGCATTATCTTAACTATCTAGCTAAACTAACCAACTTACCCAACAAACTTAACTAAGTTTGCACTAGCTGCGCTTTTAGGGTTAGAACGGCGTTACGATAAATACATAGTTGACTTGGCAATTGAAGTACTCTGTTTCCGGACTACGCGTGTAACTGGGGAGTATATACGCCTGAGAGCACATACTGTTTCTTAAAAAGCACACGTTTCGGAATCATAAAAATTCCATCTTCAGTGCTGTAAAGTAAATCGAAGTAATTTTTTGCAAATGCAGATATGAACACATCAATATGTGTTCATATCTGCATTTCTAAAAAATTACTTTGATTTACTTTACAGCACTGAAGATGGAATTTTAATAATTCCGAACGTTTGCTTTTTAAGAAAATGAAACTTTTAACTGTGGTTCTCTCATTCTTATTGAACTTTAGATTTCCTAGTAATCGCCCTATTAGTGAAATCATACTCTTTCTAAAAAAATGGTGCAGCCAAGGGCGACTTTATTTTTTCCAATGTTGGTAGATCAGGAGGAAATCTCTTTGCGTTGGCGAAGTAGTTTATTGGTCGTGCTCATATATCGATATATTACTTCTTAAATTAAGCAGGCAGGTGCAGTGTGTTCTCCATAGTGAAATCACAACCACGTGCAGCAACATAGCGAACGAGTCGAAGAAATGCTTCACCACGATGTCTGGCGAGCGGGCACACTAGTCAATCAATTGCATTCATAATTGCTATTGAATGAAAATGAAGAAAGTACTAAGTGAAGAAAACTCAAACAAATTACTGAGTAATATTTATGAAAACTCGTAAAGATATATCGTCTAATGAAATCATGAAACTGATGAATCAGAAGTAAAAACTAATTATGAAGCTAATAAAAATACGTAAATAAATGGAGTGTATTAATTTGATTAGTGAAAAAATTATGAAACCCAGAGCGCCCTGAGCTCACATACCTCCGCCTAGCAAGGCAATGTTAAGGAAAATTGCGAATTGGTCCTTACATCAGAATTGCTCCAATATCATTGCAAAAATTTGGCTATTTCAATTGTGCCTCTCGACAGTTATAACAGCTGCTGTGATTTCTGGAAATTCCATCCGTAATTTTTTCTGATACATTCTGATAAAGAGTTTGCCAAATATTAGTCAAACGGACAACCCGATCATCATCAAAATTTGGTCTCTGGTGATTTTCAACAATTCGAATAATTCCTGCAAACTTCAAGAAGATCCATTGATCCATTGATAACCTTTTGAGTGATATATACTTCTGACTCACATTTTGACAAACATTATACACACAAACGGACAGACCTGATCATCACAAAGAAATTTTTATTTTTTTCCTTTCAGTATTATTAACTATTCCTAAAAATTTCTGAAAGAACCGTCCACAACTTTTGAGTAATGTTCCTGACCCGCATATAAACAAACAAAGAAACAAGCAAATCAACGGATAAACAGATCAGCACAAATATTGATCATTTGCTCCTTAAATGACCCTAACAATACTTACAAATTTCATAGGAATCGGTGCATAACTTTGTAGATATGCTAACGAGCGAAAAATAGGTAGACAAACGAAAAACTTAATAAATAAATACCGGTTGAAAGAATCTTCACCAAAAGTCTGTTATCTATTCCTCCTAACATATGTATGTACCTAAATATCTCGGTAAAATTCGTAAGGATTTGCTTACAACTTTTTGAGTTATCTTTTCGACAGTAAGACACAGAGACAGACAAGCTCGTTAAAAGCATAGCCTTTTTTGGCGGAGGTAATAACTAACAAGTAGTATATGATAAATAAAAATGAAAGTTAGTGACGTTATGGGGAAATAATGAGCAACTAAAAGAGATATTTTTGTTAATCAAGATGAATAAAATTCTTGAATCAGAATCTGTTGTTAAAAGAATATTGGTGATTCGTTGAATAAATAAAAATTCTTCTATCAAGTAAACATTTGCCTCATAGAGAATTCAATTTTAAAAATTCCCTTTTGCTCATCTAAATTTGAAAAAAAAAATTCACCATGCAATTCCATTCATACTGAATTTATATATCACTTGCTAAAAGTAAAAACCTCACTTGTACGCTTAAATAGTTACAGCAAATAATTAAATAATGCCGACCAGTGAACAAAATGCGTGTTCAGTTTACTTAAGAAAAACTGTTCTGCTAGTACAGAGACGTGGCTCTTTTGAAATGCACCTGGATAAGGAACAGCATAGCAAGTAGTAACGGTAGAATGTCCATTGCTAAATATTCTATGGATCGCAGACAACTATACTTCAGTTATGAAATGGATTCAAATTTCATTGCATCATAATATTTGTATTTTAATTTATGAATGACTCAAGAAAACTTTGTATACCTACGTTGCATGATTAGCAAAACTATCATCATTTATCATTGAGTTAATCCCCTAAAAGGCTGATAAAGTCGGGCTTGCACTCGCACAGCACCATTTGCCACAGCCCGGCCTCCCTCTTGCTTCCTAACACTGTCCGATTTAATTAATTTCGAGAGTTGATATGACAAGTGCGGTGACCTTTTTAGTTCATCACACGCAAATCTACATTTTTCTTAGAATTGAGAGTGCATCTTCTACACTCTAACTCTACATTCTGATAGTTACTGAAGCCCTAATATGACAAATACCACAACGCCTTACTTTTAAAGAATACATTATTTCAGATGCGAATTAATAAACCCATGCTCGCCTCCAGGGTTTCGCTGTAATTATTCATTCTTCATGCTCCAATAACTGTAATTTAAAGCTCTTCCTCTGTTTTCCCGTTTCCATATCCCAGGTTACCTTTCTGCTTTGCTAACTACATGTTTTCTCTCTATTCCTCCCTTTTCGATTGCAGAGTACGCTGTGGGCGGGAAAATTTTCATTTTAATTTGTCAAAACATATTTTCACCAGATGCTGCTATACTAGCGGTCAGGGAACAGCAATAATAGTAGTTATATGTACTAGTAGTTAGTGCTCAAGCGACGAGACTCGAGAGTGGCGAGGCCAGTTTACGGATGCTGACGTCATCAAGAGTGGGCATAGGCTTGTATTGGAGGTTGATTCTATTCTACGAGGTTATACACTTATTTAACCCCAATACGGCACAAGTTATTAGCTGTGGTGTGTATTGTTAACATTATTTTATCGCTTACTATATGCCGATTGACGTTTATGACTTTCAATAGGCAGGTGTCCCATAAGTGGTTTTTCACTTTAAGATGGACACGTTCTCGATTTTATTATATAAGGGCTGATTTCTTTATTGTAGATTCTTTGTGTATAAGATTTTAAATGTGAGAACAATAAAGGTGTATTCAGTGTGTTCCGTAGCCTAAATAAGGTTGCATAGCAGGTAAGCACAGAAACTTAAAAAAATGGAAGTCACGAAATTCGGTCTTTTTAGTTGGTCCGAATTTTGGGGTATTCCGAATTTTCAATCCTTAATATTCTGTCGAAAAGCCAAAAATAATTGTAATTCCTTAGCTGTTAATTTTTTAACCAGCAACTTTTGACTTTAAAACTATGGTGTAAAATTTCCATGAAACGGTACTACTGTTTGGTATAAATTTAAGAAAAACATAAACGGTAAGATTCGAAAACAAGAACATCGACCGAATTATAAACTATCAGAATTTTGAGCCGTTTGGATTCTATGTTAGTTCCTGATTTCAAGCATCGGAGGATTCGGAACTCTTTACTAACCTTTAAATTAAGTACAACAGTTTTTGATTGTAATTCTTCCTATTCCTCAACGTTAACAAGTTACACTCTCCTGATATAGGGTAACTCTCACGTACGCTTCTAAACGCTTTTCTTCTACCAGTAGCGTATAAGAAGGGAAAGACGATCTATTAAAAAAATCTTGTTTGAAGCGTCAGTTATGAAGCACCCTCGTTATCTCAGGGTCATGACAGAAATCTGCTGATGTATTCCTAAGAGAATAACAAGAAGTGTCGACATAAAAAATGTTAACGTTTCGGGATTAGATACATTCCGAAGATGGAATATAGCTAATCACGAAACGTTAACATTTTTTATGTCGACACTTGTAAATTTGATTAGTTATTAGTCTTAGCTTATTATTTATTCCTAAGAGGTTTTGCACCAATCAATTTTTTTTTCAAGTGAATAAATAACGCTTTAACTACGGTGTTATCGACAGTTTAAGATAAAGTTTATACCATTATCATAGATATAAGAGTTCAAATAATGTTTTCGTTTCAATACTACACCCCAGTATTGAGGAGCATCTTAGAACCTGGAATAACCAGGACTAACAATTAAAAAACGAGCCCAATATTAGCTAATTGTTGTCTTCCTGTAATAGAATTGCATATCATCTACTGCACAATAAACGGTACCTCATTAAGTATAAACTGCACGTAATTGTAAAATTGTAATCAACTTGATTATTCCCCACGTATGGCGCTCCCAACATCGACAGCTTGGATGGATAAAGGACTCAAGTATCATGCTCCATGCATCCGCAGTTAGATACAATATTCCCCTTGCATCTTATTTTAATGATCCATGCTCAGCCTGGATAATTGCTATGTATCTTTTCCTATTCATCCAGAGCTTGGATAATATTAACACCCATATGTCGGGTTCAATCTTCTACCCCTTGGATCGTAACTTATAGTCACCCATATATCACGTTATACGAAGCCACCATTAGGATGAAACAATCACTCCCTCAATAATCATCCATTACTACTACTAAATAATCCACGATTAATCATCCACAATTCTACTACATCAAGCGTTGCTCAGCAAAGGATCTCCACCGACTCTGAACAAATATTTGTTCAAGAAATGAAACGTTCCTGTACAGAGAATTTATTATGAGTCGCCACTTTTATCTCTTTCAGCTCATTGGTCATTCCAACTTTGCTAAGCTGAGTTTGTAAAGCAATTTCGCCCCTGATTTTTGGACCGATCTGGCGAACCCCGGCAGGCTTCTCGCTTCGAAACAGCGAGGTTCGATCGGTAGGTGGAGTTGGAAGCCATCATTTTTTTTTTTTTTTTGGGGGGGGGGTTGGTTTATCGGTTATGTACGACGATGTTGAAAGGAAAACATACTAGACGAGGTTCAAAATGTATGCAGAGCAAGTTTATGACGACATAAGTAAATGCTTCAATCAAACACGTTTCACTGTAACTATAACTGAAAAAAAAAAGGTTGTAGTTCTATGAATAAAAGTTGAAATAAGGCAATAATTTGATACTTCAGAGTCAGCCACAACGCTGGATGAAAGGTTGACACCTCAGTCTAAGTAGATATACACAGGAACCATTTATGTCTATAGAATCAACCGAAGAAATTTTCTCTGAAGCTATAGCTTTGAATTAGGGCAGCATGGGGATGAAATAGACTAAATGTTCGGCCTGGGGGACATGTATGATTAATTTTTCTTCTCTTAGCCCTCAGCCAGCTCTGTGGTTGTAAATATAACGGCGCCAGCACCATTCTTCCCAGACACTAGAGCAACATTCATTCTATAGTTCCTCTTCACAATGGTAAAAAAAAAGCTAAACCAATAAGCCCCGCTCAAATCTACTGAATTTTCTTCTCTTTTATATACAACAGCCGCTATCTTCTTATTAGCTTAGACTTAAGTTATTCATGCCGTTACTGCTTATTATCAAGTTGAAATTCTACTTTTAGTTGGAGCCATTGCTTCAAGCTGCGCAGCTAGTGTCTGTGTCCAGTAGATGCTTTCAGTTCGCTTAAAAGATAAATATTTAATTTCCAGCTGAAAACCTACATTGTTAGAACTTGCCACTTGCAGCAATTGATGAGCATGTATGCACTCATATATAACCCTGGTCTAGTGACAATCAGCTGTAGTGAAACCAAGCTGGGATGTTCCTAACAAAATTCTTAGCTGGTCCCAGAAGCTGATTTGTGGTTTTTGCTTCTAGGGCGGCCAAGAATTGTATTTGATTGTAAGGAATACAGTCGGTCTCTGACGTGTGTGTATCCAATGCTCGGAGCGTTGGCCAGGCTCTGTGCGCCAGTGACCGTTAATTGAGATGAGAAGTAGCGTTGTCCCGCTCGTGCACCTTGTCTGCTAGTACTGCACAGTGGCAGCGGGCTGCAAGTGTCCGCCCCACTCTAGCACAGAAAAAAAAACGTAAAGCAAACTCGGAAGCGGATCTGTAGATGAGTAGGAGTGTCCGCGGACAGCGAATTTCAGCCCAAACTGTGTTACTATTAAAACACTCGATCAGCAGAGAGTGCTAACTTAATAAGAAAAGTAGTTAGTAGAGCGTAATTGAGTATCTAAATTGGCAATTCACGAAGAGAAACAATCGAGCATGCAATCATCTGGCTCGCTGTTCATAGGCGACCAGTATATTCAATTTTCATTAGAGTGCTACTTGATTGGGAACTATGCATTAACCAACATGAACAGAAAAAAGGTGTAGCTGAGTATGGCAATTAGTTAAGTAAATGTTAAACATCACCGTGTTCTCTAATTGTTACCCCTCTAATATTTTCTGTGTTCCATATTTTCTATTCTCAAAAGAAAACATCAGTTGCAGTCCGAATCCAAGACGGCGTATGTAAGAAGAAGCTATGGCTTTTATACCAAACACATGTAACCGTTGTTGTTCCTGCATTTTATTCTCCTCACCGTCACGTCGCCATGTCTGAACGGCTAACAGTAAACATGAATGCAAAGTTTGTCAACTGAATATAAATGTTCAAGATATTGTTAACTGAAGGAAACTATAGCATGACCGATACGCTGCCGTGATATAAGCAGCAATTTGTTACTTTCAAGCATTCCACTTTGTATGTGCGAACTTTAATAATAACTGCCAAATCAAAGTTTCCACGGGCCGGACGAAGAGCTGTCTTATAATCCAAATCTTGTCTTCCATTTCCGAATGGATAATTTTTTAGGATCCAAACCTAAACTCGAGTTTACTTGATGCAGTCCTGCAAGGTTTCCTCCAACCAATTTCTCCTGCCAAGCTTTCTGCATAAATGAGGCATTAATCACAACAGACGGAACACAACCCCTTTTTGCTCTCTATTCCGACAAAAACAAATGGGCAGCAGCCAGCCTAGGCCTACAGCCAGGCAGTGCGGCACTATAGCGATATCTGAATATTGACGAGCCTATCCTGGAGGTCATAAACTCACCCCTGCGCTGCTTATGGGTCATATGAACCTTCTCCCCAGCTCCCTACTCCATTTTCCTCTCCCCTTTTATTGCCATCATTCTTCACGTCATTTCCTTTTCATTTTCATCCCTCGTAAATGGGCAAAGAAGGAATATACAGACTAACGGAAAAAGTTCAGAACATGTCGAAAAGCTAGAATCCTACAAAAATGAAAACTGTAGCACAGCTACTGCGTAGTCATTTAATTAATTATTTATTTCGGAACCCCACTTGATCAAACAATTAAGAGAGAATAAATCGCACTTCGTTATATCGTTTTCGACTTCTACTTACAAGAGGTGAACGCTGAAGCCATCGTTGATTGGGACAGTCCAATCAGGATAGCCAAAATTTCATTGGCATTAACTTAGTTATAAATTGAGCTAGGAGCTCTTGCTTCGCAGTATTAGATCGAATTTTGGGTGTTAGTCCCAACCCGAGGACTGCATGGAGGCCGTCACAAAAGTAATCGTTCTTATAGACTTACACTTTTAGCGCGATGCACACCCTCAACGTCAGTGCTGTTGAGTGCAGTTCTGGACAAGTTAAGACTTATAATAATAGCATATCTCAATGAAACTGAGCCACTGAAAGACCACAATAGGCTCTATTGTACGAGCGAACTACTGTGGTTTTGCCGTCCCGTAAGTTTCGTATCGCTGGCAACGATAGAAAGTTTCTGAAGTACAGCTGCACGGCCACGCTTCTGGCCTTCGCGTCGAAGTTCTGCACATCAATTTAGATGTCAATAATAGCAAATTGTTGAGAACACCACAGGCACCTCAAAGAATAATTTTACGTAATGACAATATTGCATTTTCGAATGTAATAACAATTATTCTCAAATTTCATTGTAATTCCGAAGATTACGAGCAACTGCAAACACAAGTCTAATGATTACGGTAAACCCATATGCGGCAAACATAATCATAATACTCAGTAGTGAAGATTCTTTACCGTGCGTAAATTAACTAAGATAGGTAAAATTTTGAATTTCATCCAGTGCGCAAGCTGACAGAAAGAGAAATTGCCGTAGTTATGCCAACATTATTTCGGTCCGTTGTAAAGTTTGGTACACATGACAGGTATCACGAAACTTCTCTTATGACGACGCATGTACGGCTTTCCATTCTTTTTTTTTTTTTTTTTAGTTGTAATTCGAGAATAATCCAAAAGTCAAGATGCATACTAGACTCCGGTTAACTAAAAGTGTCAGACAAACCAGCATGCCAGCGGTTACGCGTACTGTGGTGATAATTCGCTGCTAGCTTTCCCTCAGGTCAAGGAATGTAGCATCACCTCGTTCCGTACGAGGCGGACTGCTCGCATAGCGCCACCTGGACGTGGTCCGAAGAACGTTGATCGTATCAATTAAATTAGTAGGCTGTATATCCAGTTCCACCCTATTCCGGGCAGGCCACATGTCTTGACCAGGCATCTTTCGGTGCTATTCAAATTAAACTTTTTTTTTCTCTCTCTCTCGATCTTAGCTTGATCACATCATTTCCCTGACTTTCCATTAATGATCTATTCGTCATAGCTTGAGTATTGAAATTTGCTTTTGACTGATGTATTTTGTTTGGAGTACGACCAATATTTTCGATAAGTTTGCATTTAATTTTATCTATTATTTGCAACCCAGATTAATTAATAACTTAAAAATATGGTTCACTGGAGTCACGGTTCTGGTACATTTTTTCTCACCAATTGGAATTCAAATTATCCGTCGCTTCTCATTGGCGTAATATGAAAAAGCTGAATGTTTACTGGCAATTTATATGTATATGGCTTTAAATTAACCGGACTGTGTCAATGCAACATGAGCAGAATGTACGACATACTCTCCAGAAAGTTAAGGGTAACGAATAGCAAAAGTAATGAGGAACTGAACGATAGATCATGTATTAAATTCAATGTTCAACTGAATATTTAATAATTATGAAAATCAACTGTCATGCGTAAATCAAGCTGCACACATCAATTATCTCCCTCATTTTACCTATATTCACGAGGTTAACGAACTTGTCATTATAACTATGTGCTTTTTGAAATTAACGTTAACTCCATTGAACTGCTCATTTAATGAAAATTGACAGAAAGTACAGTAAGTACACGAAACTCTTATCTTCAAAAATGTACAGAAAATCAGAAACTTCATCAAAGAAATAAACTGGACATATAATACAATTTAAGTTTCACTACATCCCAAAAGAAAAGGAAAATCCCAAATGGAACTCATACTAAGCACATGTATGTATTGGATGCTTCCCATGTTTGCATTTCTAAGTTTTCGATATTTCCACTTTTCTGCATAGTGTGCCCAGCATCTTACATATCAGTATTTTCTGGACAAAGGTATAACTACTGCATATAGCTGCTGCATGCACCCTGTACTACCCTATTACTACAACTATCCTTCAAAAATTCGCCAGAAGTTAATTACAGTATTACATTTTGCAAGTTGCCTTTCTTACCTTGTGTTACCCTGTGGTTGGAAAAGTACTTGTGTCATCCACAACCTCCTTTAGTCTTGAAAATTTATCGTGTATAAAGCCTCTCAACAATAATTTACTCCGTTCGATTTTAGGTCTACGAACTACTACATTCTTATTCTCTTTCCAACAAGATGCCTCTTAGGTCATCATAGTACCTATAACATAAACATCGTCTAGCATTTCTCAAAATTTGAATCAGTCAGTGATTTACCCCACTCAATTTTGTGCTTTCGAACTTCTTAATTCTTATCCCTTATCAAACTATATGTTATACACATGTCAGAAATATACTTTTCATCCCAAACCTTGTCTACAATTCATAATTTTTTAGTGTCAAGTCTACGGACTTCGAGATCTCTATTGCTCTGCAATTTTATCCTCTTTCAACCCTTTTTGAGGCTGCCATAACGAGGGGGCCTCAGCCCCTCCTCTCGTCCCCTCAATGTTGGAGTGGGGGGTTGGTGGAAGCAATGAAGAAGGGGGAATTAGGGGGTGGGCGAGATTTATCGTACCATTTACTGCCCCGCCGACGAAAACTTTAAATGAACCCGCCACCAAAAATGACGGCCAAGGAGGTCATGTTGGGAGATGAGGGGGCTCAGTGAGCGTGCTATCCTCCTCACCCTCGTCTAGGAACTCGCGCAGATAAAAGCGTGTACTTCGTACAACAAGTGCGCATACATGGCATAGCCGCGTTATATAGCCAACTGATGCAGTGGAACAGTTCTATGGGCTCAATAACAACTTGTAGTCAGAAAATGAGTAATTCTTTGAAGGAATATACATTGGCCGGCTAGTTCCGCAGGAGGCGCAGTACATTTGGGCGGCACCCGCTTCGGCACAGCGTCCGTTTCAATGCTGCCGTTTCGACACAGTCGTTACGTAAGAGAAGAACTGGTGCCAGGTCCGCTGTACGTGGTCCCAGCTATAGTTAAATCACTCGGTGATGCGTCCGCTGCCACTAGTACCTCACTCTTCAATGTCTTCTCAGGATATCTTCTAGCTAATTCAATTGCCTAACCCAATCTTACACAACATAATCTCGCTTACAAAGGCCCAACCTAAAAAATCCAACACAACCTGACAGATAATCCCACCTAGCCTAACCTTCTTCACAATATCCTAACGAAACCTGAGTTTACTTACTCAAGCATATCCTGAATTGTTCAGCTGATTCTACGGGTTTGAGCTGTCTCGACATCATCGTTTCAAGCTGCTGCTGCTGCTGGCTCACATACACTGCGACCCACGGTATTGGTCCAACAATTTTTTTTATTGATTTTTAATTGAAAATCTTCTGTCTGACGAGAATTATGTTTTCAGATGGCAACGCTGTGTGCTTAGTTCATCTGGCAATATTTGTTTACATTCTGAAGAGGTTGGTTCCAGAACATTGCTTTGTTCAACAGATATACTGTGAGCCACGCTATTAGTCCATTTAAATAATATTTAAAATGGGACGTGCTAAGGATCTAACAGACGAAGAGAAGCAAACCATTATCAAAGAAACGGCCAAGAGAACCTCATGTGCGTCTATTGCCAGGATTTTAGGCCGCCATGTTAGAACAATTCAGCGTTTTTTGAGGGATCCTTGCAAGCGGAAGACACGGTCTGATAAAGGTAAAATAAAAGCTGTGAACACGCGGGATATCAGAAAAATTAAACGTCCAGTCTTCAAAAAGCCGGGAAGCACAAGCAAAACCATTTTTTAAAGCTCTGGTTAAAGCTCTGGTTTTAAAGCACAAGCCAAAAACTACACGAAACCGGATCTTGGGGACTATTGCAAATGTGAAATCTCCGGAAAAAAAGCCTCCATTGACACAAAGGCACATGCTTCTGAGAGTTGAGTGGGCTAGGTCTTATATGAAACAGTATATGAAGTGTGTTTTATTCACAGATGAGACTAGAGCGACTCTTGATGGCCCGGACGGTTGGTCTAAGGGATGGGTCGGATTTGAGGGTAAGCTACACCATCGTTTTCGCCGCCATCAAGGCGGTGATGGTATTATGATGTGAGCTGTTATTATGAATGATAAACTTGTAGGTCCAACAATGGTCCGTGAAGGATTTAAAATCAATTCTGCTAATTATTGCGTCCTACTCGATGAATATCTTGTCCCTTGGCTTGACGACCAGACTTTGGATCTTCGCAAAAAGCTGGTTTTCATGCAAGACAATGCACCCTCGCATTCATCAGGAGCTACAAAAGAATACCTGGCTACTTTGGTGTTTAAAAACCAGAATTTGATGGTGTGGCTACCCAATTCTCCAGATTTGAACCCAATTGAAAATCTGTGGTCTATCATCAAGCGCAAAATTTATACAAAGGGTAAGCAGTTTTCTTCAAAAACAGAATTGCGTCGCTGCAAGATCCATCGATGGTACTACTATCAAGAAATTGACTCATTCCGTTAATGATCGCATTCTTCAGGTCATAAAACATAATTGAACGTTACATTAATAAATGATCTTATTGTTTCTTGTTTATTTTGCCTTGTATGCTGTTGCAATATGTTCCAAGTAGTTTTGAAGTATTGTTTAGTAATTAATAAATAAACTGATAGTTAATTTGTGTTTTATTCATCATAGTTAGCTAATTTTGATACCTGAGACTAATATCGTGGTTTAGGAAATAGAGGGTGGATTAGATAAAAGTAAGTTTCTAATGGTATCAAGCAAACAGTTTCTCAAATAATAGGATTATGAACATTGTACATCATTACTCTGCGATATACAATAGAAATATCAAGTTATATTAACAGGAAATAATAGCTTTACAGAAAAATCAAATTGGATTAATACCACGGGTCGCAGTATATAGTGAGATCAGTACTAAATTTAGCTACCACTTTGTTGATGCCTAATAAGCTCCCGAACTGTTGCGCCCAATAGTCACATTGCACCAACGGCCTGAGCCCGATAGTCCCATTGGACTACTGGATACATGTAGAGTAGTAATGGAAATGCTGAAGACTAATTTATCTTCACACCTCTTGTGACGCTTGCGTGACATATTTCTTCCGTGGGACCAGAATCTCACAACTATAACGGCGAATCTGAACGGCAAAGTGCGGCAAATCTTACAAGCATCGAGTTACTTTCTACAGTGAATTTTTTGGGTATTGCTGCAAGTGTGGGAGCGGCTCTCCAGCTACAGAAGCATAAATTGTATCATGGATAACATGCATCACATTCAACGTTGACATTTGCATCACACATCGCATGTTTCTGCAGAAAAAATGTTTTGAAGTATAGGGTAAAATATTTCTCGTGCTGTGGGGCTACTTGATCAGTTGTCGGTGTTTGTCCAGACCCTTTCTTTATACCCTCACTTTACTTCTTGTCCTTACCTCTTCATGTCGAGGAATTCCCTCTTCCCTGGACGCACCTTCTTCTTGAATTCCCCCAACTCGACACTACCTCCCCCAGCAGGGAAGATCGAGCGAGTGTCCGGATGATGAGATCACCAGAGCGGGGAAGTCTGGTGCTCTCATCCTCCGGTCACTCTCTATTCTATCCCTCAGATATATACACGCACTATCTTCACTTCTCCATCCTCACTCCCGATAATCATTCGCATTTTCTCTTCACCTTGTCAACTCCCACTCGCTCCCTCTCTCGTCACCAATTTTTTTTTTTTTCTGTCATGTCTCCAATCCTTTGCTCCTTTTTCACTCATACATCAATTTTCTTCGACTTCTTTTTTTTCCCATACTCCACCGTATTTTTTTTTTATTGTCTTGCCCATTTTCCCCCTCTTCCATCTGCCCTCGCTGCCCATCTGCCATCCTCAGTTTCCTAGCCACTCATTGCTCTTTTCCTCTACTTCTTCATCCTTCGTTTCCACGTTCACTGCCCTTTACTTTCTCAAGCGCTTCTCCTCTCTGCCCTTACCTCACCCCCACCACCACCCCCCCCTCCACCCCTCCAATCACTAGCCCGGCGCTTCAATAAGATCCCTCCAATCACTCTAATGATCGGACCAATTACTGCTGCTCTGCCGCCGTAGTGACTGGCTGTGCTGTAAACAGGCGAGCTTGTTACGGCGCTGTCACCACACCTTGCATCACCACCACAACACCTAAGGACTACATCACTACCACAGTATGGCTGCAACATCCACACCAGTACACCACCACCTCACCATTGCTGCATCCACACCAAGCCTGCACCACATTTTTTCAGCGTACATCTTCGGAAGCAAAAATTTGGGGTTCGCTGCATCAGGTATAATGAATGCCTCGTGTTCAGCCCCGCAAGATGCTGCAGTCGTGAAAATTGCAAGCTTATGTAAAACATGCATGCTAATTATGGTCCCATTCGCACACGACTTTGTCTGTGCTGCACGTGGCTTTGTTCGTGCTGCTAATGACTTTTTCTTTGCTGTACAATGTACATGACGTCCCGGGTTCAAGTCTTGTAAGCCTCAAATGAACAAATATATGTTTAATATAATTGCACATCTATATTAGTCCGTATGGGGCTCCAAAATTGTAGTACAAAATTGCAACCATATCTACAGAAAGTACTTTTGAGGTGGCTGTGTTTGCAAAGACATCAGTATAATTGCTACTAAGACAGCAGCACCACAACACAACACGCAACTGCAATACTCCAGCACCACCACCACCCCAGTAACACTTGCAACACTACACCGTCACTCCACCCCACCACCCACACCACATCGTCACACCACCTCCATCAATATTCATGCCACTTACTCGCGATAAGCTTCTGCGATCCGCCACAAATCCGTCGATTATCGACGAATTTTCGGAGATTTGCCAGAGAAAAAAGTCGAAAAGACGAAAGAATGGCACAGTAGGAAGCGACGTTATTTGCGTGTCGTTACGTCATTGCACCAAACTGTACGTTACAAAGCGAAAGCAAAGCTATAAAGAAGACAGTGTAGAGCTCTACATATGAGCATTCTTTTTTTACTCGACCCTCCTGCGATTGCTGGAAGCTGGTTTTTTTTCTTTTCTTTTTTTTTAATGGGGGTCACACTTTGTTATATCATACATAAAATTGCCTAACTCCATATATTTGTATATTTATGAATTTTGGGAGCACTGTAAAACCAACTGATGAAGCGTACTACGCTAAAGCTTCTAGTACAACAACGAGTGCTTTAATTTACTAGAAAATATTTCATTCAATATATATGGCGCTCAAATGGGCCGTCAGAGTCAATCTGTGTCGGGAGCTGCAGGTAGGAGTTTTGGTTTCGTCTCTCTGAACCGTGTTGCAGGTGTTATATGCAACTAGATTATATTGTGCCGACTGACAACTCTAATGAGCGGTGTAAGACTGAGTTCTTGGAAGTCTTACGTGTAAAGGTATAAAGTCAACTTAGACCACACCCTCACCTGGGAAACCCACATGCACTGGTTTGTACTGCGGGTGAAGGCCCACTGGCCCCAGATGAGTAAGTGTAGTTGCAGTCGACCTCGGCTCACTAAGAGCTATGGCGCCAATTTGACGGAAGGAACAAATGACTCGAGACCCCCCACCCCACTCATCTCTGAGGAAGGCAGTTCCGCCACGGCGCCGTGCACGGAATCGATTATGGATCTACGCCTGAAACTTGAACCAATGGATCGAAGCCAGCGCACCTATCGAGAGGTTTCGACAAGTTAAGATTCGAAGGTTTAACCTTACCAACCAAACGAACACGCTATATAGTAGATAAAACTATGACATTAATATATATTAGTACTGTGTTAGGCCATATGTAAATGTTTTCTAGCTCAAATTCGTTGCATCCTATATTGACAGAAATTCTTAGCGCGTATGTACAAGATGCGGAGATTTGAATTATGTAAAATGTAATTAGTTGTTAGGAAAAAGCGCGATTAACCCCACATATAGCAGCGTGCTCCATAAAAAACTGGTCAACAATGTTGTTGTTATGATCGAGAAACTGAAGTTTGATATCCTGCTTTTATTTAGCGCGTTGAGACCGTTGAAATTAGCGATTTAGTTCTCTAGAAAGGCATCGAACAATATAAATAACCCCGTCATGTGTTAATTTCTGTATATATTTATATGTTATACTAGAATGCTCGCGCTGTCAAAAATGACAGTGATGCATTTGTGATGACCCGTCGTCCTTGTTCATACTTTCGTAACGAACATCTTTTTCGAGAATAGGCTACAAAGGCCAACTAAAATTACCATCAGAGATCAGTGCTCGGTGTGAAATCATATAGCTGCGGCAGCAAGGTGTCTAGCGATCGGGACTTCTAAAATCCCCTGAGTTTTCCCTGATTTTTCTTAAATCTCCCTAAGTGTCAGATTATCTATTTTTCTCTCGAATAATGGGATTACCAATGGGTTCTAGGCTGAATGGGATTGAAAATGTTATAAATCATCCCTACATTATATAAGATTTGCTGCAAAATAGAGCTAGACAGTCGTCCAGCTTTTCCCGGCACTGCAGAACAAAAATTAATAATCCTCATATGGCTCAGGCTCTGGGGGAACAAAGTATTCATAAATATAACCCCACAAAATGAACACTGTCCACTGCCCTGCAGAAATTCCCCGAGTATTTTGATTACTGGTCCCTTTTTTCCTTAATTTTCCCAGCTTTTTTTCTGGGAGATTTTTCCCTTGAGTTTTCCCTGTTCTCTCTGTTTTCCAGACTGATAGACACCTTGAATTTGTAGCACAATCGTCCCAAACCTCAGAAGAAGTGCAAAAAAACTTTTTCATTAGCAAGCAGCAAGCATGACTGAATTAAAATACTTAGTTCCCCGTAGCGTATCCATGATACAGACCAATGAGCATTCAGTACATCAGCTTTTTCTCTTAAAACTCGGCTTGAAGAGAAAATTCTTAGTCAATAGATGATAGAAAGCAGAAAGAAATGTGTCTGCCGCCCTGTGAAAAATCATAGCTTCGCCTATGGTCTATGGATCAACTACGGTATTGAATGTTTACGTCGTGAACTAAGAACAAACATACAGTACAGTATGTTTCGATGTCTAGAGAATGTGCTAAACATCAGATGCCATAACTGCGCTAAGAGAAGCTAAAAATCAACACTATAATAAAGACGGATGTGTATTTATCTGTGTGTTTATTCATTTTCTGTCACGCTTTAGCAAATAAGATAGGCGGAAATTAGCCCAGGTTGGAGGTTCTGATCGTCCTCTCAAGTTCCATTGCAAACTATACTTGGGTGAAAAATAGGCCGGGTTGCACAAGATGACAAACGAATCTTAATCAGGAACAGTTGAAATTTCAATAATGAAGACATCGCAGGCTTAAGCAGGGCTCACACTGCTGCCAACACGTGTTCACAACAGTGTTGGCAACACTGTTACCAACACTGCTGCGAACAGCCATGATGTTTTTGAAAACAGTGTTGGCAACACCCACCTGTTCTTGAAAACTGGCTTGGGTGTTCGCGAGTCTGTTACCAACATGGGATGCAATCATTGAGACACGCACAGTCGTAACGAATGGACTTGAAGAATTTTCTCCTATTATGTGCCACTGTAAATGCGGTTGCCACGTCGAAACGACGTCAAAGACCACGCAGCTGGGTGCGCCCCTCTTCTCTTGAGAGAGCGGAATTTAGGAATCTTGTTGAAGATGTCCTTAATGAAGACCCCGAATTATTCAAAACATACATGAGGATGCAATCTGAATTTTTGAGTACCACTCGTTTACCAGCTCAGCGTTCCATTCATTTCCCAGATTTTTTGCAATTTGCCGGTAAATTACCAGTCTCATTTTGAAAAATTTATAGTTTTGCATGACGGGTCATATAGAGCAGGATATTTTTCAATCTCCACACACAATTGTTCATACCTATTTCAGACGGTAACACGCCATTTTCTATCACAGGGCAATGAACAATTTAATCAATTTTCCTGTAAAATGTGACAAAATAGAGTAATTATGAGTATAGTACAATACTGAACGTTCTTTCTTAAATACACAAATTATTCCAAGTATATGCAATAACAAATCCACGATGCTGGGCAATCAAAATATAAAGCACCTTCTTCCGGTGCAAAGTTACGAATTGATCTGAAGCAATTTTCTCTCGAACACTTAACCATTCATCCAGCAGACAGTGTGAGTGTAGTCCGCCTGGTAGTGTTCAGAACACGTGTTTCCGACAGTGTTATCAACACCTCCTTCACGGATGCCGACAGCAATGGTGTTTTCGACTGTCTCGCCAACAGGTGTTGGCAACACTGTTGCGAACACGTGTTGGCAGCAGTGTGAGCCCTGCTTCAGTCTGATTTGTACGAGTATTAGCTTCTCCATACATCGAATCTACGGTAAAGTATAGGGCGACCTTTTGTCTGAATGCACTTCTTGCATAGCACTGAAGATATCTGAAGCTTCCGTTGGCACTCTCATGCTTCTTGATTCATAGTTTCTTCCCACAGACGATTGCGTTGCCTGAGCTATTCTTCCCACTCTGATGCAATTGTCAACGAAACTGGCGAAACATGATTGTTCACGGGCAGTAGACAATTATTTCTTCTAGCTTACTGTTTTCCTCTGACGAAGCAGTTTTCTCTTCATAGGTCAAAATTTGAGCACCTAAAATAAAACAGACATTTGAGGTGTAAAGACGGTATCAACGGTATCATTGTTACGGAGCGAACACATTGTTTATAAGCTGCCATTTTGTTTAAGTTTGTTGGAGTGTTTTATTGAAGATGTTACTTCTGCCTGTCAATATAGAAGACCTCTAAGCATGAGAGCACGACAAAGGATGAATGAAGAAAATAAAGAAGCGAGTAAGAGAAGAGGAGATTCCACCCCGGTCTAGAGGCATTAGGCAAAATATCGATTATTGCGTAAATTTTTTCACGCACGGGTAAACTAGTATCTTCATAGTTTCACTGTCAAGAGTTATTTCAAGCAAGAAATGCATCCAGATACAAAGGGATAAGGATTTCACTTCTGCATGGTCATCGATCTCAGAAAAAAAGCTACTTAATTACAAAATCTACAACCTGGCCTATTTTTCGCCTATCTATTTCGTTAAGAGCGTGACACGAAACCTATAAATAAATAAGAATATAATTATATCAACACACGATGGTCATTCTTAGTATTAGATGTTTCTATGTTTCGTGTCCACCCTCTTAACAAAATAGGCGAAAAATAGACCAGGTTTCAGCTGCTGTAATTAGGTTGCCTTTCCATGGAGATCGAGGACCAGGTTATAGAGGATGGTGAAAGTTGGATCCTTATTCTTTTATCTCAATGCACTTCTTACTTGAAACACTTCTTCAAATAGAAGCAATAACGATACTACAGCTTTTCTTTGTGCTGCCATGCAGTCTTATTTTTATAACTTTGTCCATATATTAAACCATATTCACCGTGATTTCTTATTTCTTGAAATATCGGACATCCAGGTTCCATGATTTCGAAGATTTATTAAGCGTTTCAACTCTATTTTAATATATATATATATATATGGCCGAGCTTTCAACTGTCTAAACGAATTGAAAGATGGAATCTATTGTTACTTCCAGTAGAAGTATCAGGTTCTAACGAAAGTTTCGACCGTCCTTCACTGCACATCTTTAATACATAAATTACCAATCAAATTGTAGCTCCCTTCCACTCAGGGAAGACTATTATATGCCAATATAACTGTGCGATGGTAGCATTGATTTAATGCTGCGCCTAAGAATGTAAATAAAATTTCTAGAATTTTCTGGCATAATAAAATAACCTGGCGCGGAACGAAATTTTCAGCAATTCGACTTGTCACCAAATTCCGAATGACTCCTATTGTTTCATTTAATCTCTACTTCATGCTATGACTCCCTTTGACTACTGACAGTCTCTTGCAGGTTCAAGCGCTCCCGAGAAAAACAAACAAGAAGAGTAAATAAGCCGCAGTATCAATCCTTAGCAATAGAAAAAATAAGTAGGAAGGCCGAAGGGTCTCGAAACACTTTAATAAGGTACACTGAGCCTAATGAATGTTCGATTCAAAACATCCAATGTACCTGCGTAATGGCCCAGAAAGCGCCGCTGAAAGTATCATTACAACCTGATATTTTCCGGTAAATACCCGTTTTCATGCAGCAGGAATCCACTGAGGCACGTAGTTGCGGCCACGGCACGTGAAGACGTGCCGGATTTGTAACAACACGATATCTCAGCGTAGCTAAAGCATTGCTCGAAGCATCTCTCCCTGGAGAACACTGAGCAGCCTGGGGCTCTATGATATTATCCTGTGTTAATTTATCATGAAAAATATTCTTTTCTTGAGTTTCGGGAGGAAGTAAATTCTAAATTGAGTGTACAAAAGCCGCCCCAGCGAACGCAGTCGAATAAACAATCACCGGCCTGGCGGCAGTCCATTAAGCTAAATGGCTATTGAGATTATGGAGCCAAAATTCCTACTGGAATGGG
>LQNS02020117.1:1829533-1840420 GCA_001587735.2 Parhyale hawaiensis | reverse complement strand
CCATCCCAATTTTTGGGAAGGGTCAGTAACCCACAATAGCATCTGAACTGTGGAAACGCTGACTCGTAGAAAGATGCGATCCTCGCTACTTGGTTCTACTCTGGTGGCTATATTTGTGACCGGAACATTCAGTGGCGGAAAATTCGGCCATGGAATTTTCGGGTTAGCGAAAAATTCGGTCACAAGCTTGAGCAAAGTTAATAATCCACCGGAGCCGCAGATGCAGCTACCGCATGGGGTTGTGGTAACTTTGTTGCAAGAAACAGCAAAGCTACAAAACTACCCTGTAGACAGATCGAGTCTAACCCTAATTGATGTATTTCACGCGCTGTATACTTGCATTTTTACAACTTACAATTTTCTGACGTTATATTGTACATACCAGGTTATGAAATTGTGCTAGGTTTAGCTAGTTAGGTTAGACTTGGTTGAGATAGGTAAATGCGATGAGTCAACTTCATTTTAGCTCATGATCGAACTTCTTTGTGACCAAAGCTCCCAGGATCCCATTCCATGTTAAATTCTAGCTTTTTTTTTATGAAAAATGCCACAATTAAAACAATTATTTTCCATTATGATATTTGTTCAAAACGTTCTATATGCAACTGTTAGAGCGATTCTTGAGGCATTTTCTAATGAAGTTATTCCAAATTCCATACCTTTTTCAAATTAACTCACACTTTCATTCGCTACTGCTGGTGCATGCTACATATCTGTCAGTTAAATATGATCCAATTCGATCGTGCTAGTCGATCAGACGAGGGATCGATCAGTGTTGCCAGTACGCACCGTACAACATATCCTCATTTTCTCATATACTACCAAATTTGACAGCAATAATAAATAATGCTAATATTTTATGGCAGAAAAGTACGGTAAAATATGCATGCCCCTGATTCAGCCCGTATTATTAAGAAGGGTTATAATAAATAAAGTCTATAAAAATGTGTCAGTCATGCAGAAAGATGGGTGATTGAACATGACTAAATACTACAAACCCCATAATAAAGAGTTACTGAAATTTGTAACGAAATTATTTAGCTATATCTCAGCCAATATATTTGAAATGTTAGTTACTGTATCAGTCTGTATGTTAATTAGTAAAAGGAATAGAAGAATAATTATTCGTGAAGCTCCGCTCAACAGCTTGTTTGTTTACCTGCATGTTTTTTGTTGGCATCCTAGCACTAACAATTTTATGTATATATATACGAATGGATCTTCATGAAATTAGCAAAAATTATTAGGAAAGAGACGAAGAGCAACTGAACAATTTTTTTTTGATGAGCTGTCAGTCCGTTTGTCTGTTAACCTATATTTTCTTTTTTTGTTGTTAAATTTTATGTCAAAACATAACTCAAAAAGTTATGGATGGATCTTCAAGAAACTTTCAGGAATTGTTAGAATGTAAAAAGGCATAAATGATTAAATACTGGTGGCGATGAAAAAGAAATCCTATAGTTTTGGAACCAATTTGAATTTTTCGTCAACATTGTCTTGCTTAATGGAGGCATGCATGCGCTATATATATATATATATATATATATATATATATAGAACGAGTGCTCAACTGTACATTAACTTTAATGAGTACAGATAGCAAGGCCATACTTTGCTTTGCTGGATCAGAACTGGTTACGGTTACCTTATTCAACATCCTAAAAGCTGGCGATCCAACAAGCTGGTGCAGTGCGGCGTGTTGTGGAATGCATGTCGACTAAGTGAACAAAAACTAAACTATCTAATCCGGGGCATGCTAGATTTAAACTACCACGAAAGACTTGCTCTACTTCAAATGTACTCCATTCGAAGGAGATTCGAGCGCTGTACGATTCTAGAAGGCATTACTGTCAACGTTAATGGACTAATGCAGCCCAGACACTCAGACCGTATTGGTCGCACTTGTTACGTGCGAATTCCGATCAAAACTGGTGGTGACGCAATAGCCACAAAGTATTCTAATAGTTTCGCGGTTCGGGGGGCGAGATTATTCAAAAAAATGCCACGTCACATCCGAAATGTCACCGGTACAGAGACTGTGAAATTTAAAAGCTTTCTGGACGCCTACTTACTGAAAGTGCCAGATCGATAAACCTGTTGTAACCGGCTACGTGAACTGTGGGAATAACTCAATGTTAGCCATCCCGCTGGTCACGGACTGCAGCATCACCTCTGCACAAGATGGGTGGCGCACATAACACCACCTAGCTGGACCTCGTCCAAAGTATCATCAAGGTAAGTAAGGTAATCCACTATTGTACAGTAAGTTCACGATTTTGTTTCGCAAAGCTAGATCTGTACATTGCATATCATGAATTAAACTGTTTTCATGTCGATTAGGTCGGCTGGTCTCCATTTATCCTCAGCATTAGTTAGAAATTTTATTAGTTACAAATAGCTTCAGAAAAGCCGTGAGTTTTTGTGTCTATGGAAGAAAGAAAAAAGAAAGAAACGGTTCGAGTAAGGTAAATATTCGGCTCAATATCCGCAGACTTTTTAACATTGACATCTCTCTCTCTCTCTCTCTTTTTTCTTCGCGCTCACGTTTCCTGGCGGCCGCTGCGAGCTTCACTGGAACGCTAGAGCATCTATTGAGACACGATGCTGTTTGTGTGCTGTCAGTAGCAGCCAATAACCCTCCTTGTGTCATGAGCAGATCTTAGCATGTAGCTACTATTATCAACAACAGCGTAACAAGAAGTAAGCATAATATCGTACCAATTTAAACTCAGCAGCACAATATATATCACATTACTGAGAAAGTTCTTACGTTTTCTGTTAACAATTGTTCTTTATAACCATTGAATGAAGTCCCTTGGTTATCTGATAATACGACCTAGGACGTAAGGAAAAGAACACACAGAAAGAAAATTCCCTACATAGAATTGACCATTAATCCATACATAGAGAACGTGTATTGTATGTAGTTAATAAAAACTGCCAAAGTGCATATATATATAGGTACTTGCTTTAGCCACTCAAAATAATGAAACAATAAAATACGAATAGCGAAGCACAAAGACGGATAATGCATTGATATACCTATATTCACGCCAGATGCTCACTGTGCAAACCTACCCAAATAAAAACAATCAATACACATCGGTCTGGACAGTATAAATAAAGAGTAGTGAAAAAAAGAGGTCTCGTTCTATAACAATTGTTAAGAATATAAACTAGCCTATCGATCTATGTGGTATAGGGGCTAAATCATAAGAATCTATGGTTTACTACTTATGGGCCTACTACTTATAATTTACCACTTATCAGCTATTCTAACTAACCACCAAGTAAGCTATCACCATATTGGCTACCGGGCCCGTCTCAATATATGGCAATTAGTGTACTGAATGTACAGGTCAGCTGGAGAGCTAATGTTTCTTCCAATTGCAGTTTCCTTACAAAAATAGGATGATTTTGTTTTCTTGGAATTTTTACAGGCTTATCACAACTGTCAAATTAGCCATCACATTATGCTCCTATCGCATGAAAGGCCTTGCAGATTTAATACTCAAATTTTACATTATGGATTGATCACCGAAAATCAACAGCAAAAAAAAACAACTCATTGTCACCTTAATACTCTCATGTTCTTCCATATATTATCAAGCATTTTATAGCTGCAGCGCCGTTTTCCATAGACTAACTATAAATTAATTCCCTAGTACACCTAATCACCCTCCATAGATTGCAGGAAAAAGCTCCGGCTTGGAAGCGAGCAAAATCAATTGAGAGTCTGACCAGCTGCGGCAATAAGTAAAGTGCAACAAGTGAAGCTGATGCTCTCGATAGTTATGGGAATGTTGGCGTCATCTGGTAATGGAGTTCAGTAGCTCCGCCCTAAACGCGTGCGGCTCCGCCCTCTACCACTGCCCGCCCAGTGGCCTCATACAGGGAAATAAAGCCTAAAAAATCCCTAGTTCTGAACCTTTTACCCTAACACTCTACGGTGTCAAGAAATGGATTGAAATAAAATCTTCACTGCTAAAGAAACTAAAGTTCTTCTTTCTTTCTAATCGAGATGAAATAACTTATTGATAAATAATAAGATGATGCACTGAAACAAGCATCATGGTTGAACAATTAATTTAGGTCATATCAAACAATGTCTTATATTAAATATTAGCTGTTTATAGGCATGTACTGTATGTCATGAGGCCATTCAATACATATTTTAATAGAAATTAACCTTATAATAATAGCCCTAATGGATTACGCGCTTCTAGTCATTTTTTTCCTATTTAAAACATGAATTCGAAGTGAATATATTGTTTAAAAAGATTAAATAATTAAGTTTATAAACTATAGCATACCTCCTCCATGGATGCGAGGCAACGGTAGCAAAAAATTCATATTGGCTCTGAAACCATAATTTTCTTTGTATAAACTCCAAAATCTAATCATTTGTGCCTTTTGATAGTAATAATAGCTGGTGCAATTTTCTTGAAGATCCGTTCATAACTTTTTGAGTTATACAGCTAACAAACGTTAAGACAAACATGAGTCAAACATGCAAACGAGCAAACTGATAGCACCAAAATATGATCATTTATGTCTTTTAACATTACTAACAACCCCTACAAATTTCATAAAGATCGATTCATTATGTTTTGAGGTATTGGACTAACAAGCATAAAACTAAAAACATTGACAAACAAACAAACGGATCGTTACCAACATTTGGCCACCTACTCTTTGTTATATTTCTAACAGCTCATGTTAATTTCATAAAAATCTATTTATATCTTTTTGAGTTATGACATTGAAAGAAATGACACAGACAAACAAACATACAAATGGACATATCTTCACCAAAAGTTAACCATCTGTTCCTCCTAATATACCTAACAATCCCTGTAACTTTCGTCCAATTTGGATCATAACTTTTTGAGTTATCTTGGTGACAGACGGGCAAACAAACAGACAGACAAAGAGACAGACAAACACGCAAACACGATGAAAACATAACCTCCTTGACAGAGGTAATTATTCAACTTACGTTCAATTATTTAAGTTTATGATTAGAAAAAATTAAACGACTTCTGCGCTTCATTAAATTTTCCTTGCGCATGATTTAGTAAAAATCTTAACTCCCATTTGCTTTTCATCCAGACAACTGTTCTCATTTATACCTACTGCAACAATAAAACACAATTGAATGTCAGTAAACAGTAAGAAAATATTTAGAAGTATAGAAGTCATAAATATGAAAGGAAAAACCTCTCAGCTATGGCAATTAGCAAAAATAGTGTCGGATAGCAAAAATGCGGCTGTCATTCATAAATTGTTACAAATGCTGTTTTCATGGACTAAAAATTATAGTAAAAATAATAGCCGATGCAAATTGGCCACAGTAATTGCAATGAATTTAAAAAAATAAAAAATTGACTGATATCTTTTTTATACACAGTGCGATACGCTTACGATTTCATGCATAATTCATCACAGAAGAAGCAATATAAACAATTTATTGTGCCTAGATATGAGCATCAGGCTGTAAAAGAAAAGCGGCTTATTCTAAAGGCGGCTGAGGGTAGGGGTAAGTATGAGGAGGTGGGGAGGGAGACAGTGAGGGAAGATTGGGGGACACCATTAATTAGAGCAGCTGGCGGCATCTGGCAACTTTGGCACCCGAGGGAGAGGCCTCAGTTGCCGCAGGCCTAAATCACAAAATGAGGCAATAATGCCACAGAAAATGAGGGAAAGTAGGCCTAAAAGTGAGGGTTCGAGTAAGAAAATGACGCTGTCTGCTCATCCAAGGAGGATAGGCCTATCCCAGCTAAGGTATGAGGTGGGTGAGACTTCATTTGCTGTGCAAGGGAATAGGCCTATGAGACCGAGGGAAGGCTGCTTGCAATTNAAGTGAGGGTTCGAGTAAGAAAATGACGCTGTCTGCTCATCCAAGGAGGATAGGCCTATCCCAGCTAAGGTATGAGGTGGGTGAGACTTCATTTGCTGTGCAAGGGAATAGGCCTATGAGACCGAGGGAAGGCTGCTTGCAATTCGTGCTCTATAAGCCTATACGAGCTAAGATATGGCCCCGATATTCATTTTCTGAGCGAGGGCCTCTAAGCTTAAGATTGAAAAGGATTCTGATAGGTGTCGTGAGTAAGATTTATTCCGATCTGCAATTGGTACACAAGTTGATTAAGTCTTGATGAGTTCTCTCTCGTTCATGAACTGCACTTTGCCGATGACACTCTATGGCGGGAGATACGGACCTGAATTTCACTTGGATCCCTCTGGCCTAAATGATTTGGGCTGAACATCTTAATAAGTTTGCTAACACACAATATTTATGCACCGGCGAATATATATTGGGGTATTCCTGTGATTATTTAATTAATGGTACGGCAGCAGTGCAGTTATCGCTCCAAGTTAAGTCGTTTTATTCATGTAAATTTGAGGATCCAGAGACAATCTACTAAATTTTTTTGTCACTTTAGATATTATACTGATAATTATAAAAATTAAATCTAAGTATGTTTTTCTATCAGAAAATAACTATACCTGTGCACCTTTTCTCTCATAATGTATCACGTGTGGACCTTCTAAAGTAGTGTTGTTCTCAGATTAGTAGGTTAATTAATAGGTTATTAATAGGTTATCACAGTGCAGACCTATGATTGAAGAGATGCACAAGACTACCCATAGGTTCAAGGATTCAAGAGATGGTTGGATTGGACATTACTAATAAGGCGCTGAGCTGCTATATATGGGCTAAAAATAGTATTATAGTAATAGTATTATAGTAATAGTATTATAGTAATAGTATTATAATCTATCATGCTTCTCTTTTTAGCACCTGCATTACAAGTATGGCAGCTCTTCATATGTGTGTACTTATAGTTACAGATGAAAAAACACTACACTTTCTTTGGCATGTGTGATGAAGAATCACGCATGTTCATTTGTTATAAAGCAAAAATCATGCTGGCTTTAGAACATACTAATTCTGTTCTTGCGCATATATATGATAAAAATTATTCTCACGTATATTCTTTGCCTTCATTGAGGAACTTAATTGCAACTCCTTTGATTGCATGGAAACTCTACGTACACGCATAAGGAGTTTGCCGCAGTGAAAAAGAGAACAGCTTTAAAGGATGAAAAATCAGATCTTGCGGCGTGTAGGCCTCCGCTAGCTGTGCCCAGGCCTATATCTGATCAGAGCAGAGATAGCATTAGGCGGAAATTGGGAGGCAGGGAAGGTACAGAGTGGAATTGGAGGCAGGGAAGGATACTGTCTGGACTTGGAGGTAGGAAAGGATACTATCTGAAATTGGAAGCAGGGAAGGATCCTGTTTGGACTTGGAGGCAAGGAAGGATACTATCTGGAATTGGAAGCAGGGAAGGCTATTGTCTGGATTTGGAGGCAAGGAAGGATGCTATCTGAAATTGGAGGCAGGGAAGGATCCTGTTTGGACTTGGAGGCAAGGAAGGATACTATCTGGAATTGGAAGCAGGGAAGGCTATTGTCTGGACTTGGAGGCAGGGAAGGATACTATCTGAAATTGGAGGCAGGGAAGGACACTGTCTTGAATTGGAGGCAGCTAGGGAGCGACGCACACTGTCTGGTATGCTTGGCTGGGAATTATAAGGAGGTACACGTACGTATATACTATCAGGAATTTGAGACTCGGTAGGACACTGCCTGGAACTGGAGGCAGAGGAGAACGCTGGAATTGTAATCTATTACTAATAAAGATTAATTAACTTCACATATCATATTGACATTTTATAGCCGGTGTTATTTTTTGTAAGAACCTGACAAATCACCACGGGGAAAATAAATGCTCTTGCTCTGCTTTTATCAAAATGTGTAGTTTTCGGCAGGTACTAGCAGTATTTTTAAAATTTAAAATAATACTGAATTGACAATAATTTAGCATCTGTCATATCGATATCCTCGGAAATTCCTCATGGCAGTCATTTGATTCAAATGAAGAAACCGTTTCAACTGTGAAATCCTGAGACAGACTTATATATAGATCGCCTTTTGGAACAAATAAATTAATACGAGTAAACTAAACTAAGCGAAACTATGAGACTGTGCAATATCACCTGTATCAAGGGGATGGTTATTTCACTCAGAACTACGTACATAAAATTTATATTGGACTCGTTGCTCTGCAGGTATACTGCCAGGTACGTCGACACATATATGATGTTTTTGTCAACCACTCTGTTGCTTAAGCTCTCACTTGTATCCCACTAAAAAAATGGTTCATGCATTTTTATTTACCGTGGATAATAAGTCTACAAAAAGTAAATATTGCTACATAGAACAAGTATCAAATTTCCCACAACTTTATCCAGTTAAGAAGTGATAAGACTTATATATATATCCAGACCAATTAATGCTGTGTTGTACAAATAGGCTGTTGTTTTTAGACTTAAGAAAAATATGTCCTTTTTAATTCGCCATATATATCCGATTTTTTATCTATTCAGTAATTACGGCAAAACGTAGCGCCAAAACAGCTTATTACCATTAGCCGTAGTTGCGTTACTTCAGCCGTATCTAAGCTTGTATTTTAAAGCCTCGTGGGACCGTCTGCGGTTATATTGTATTTATATACTGCCAAAAGCAAACTTGAAACAGCTTCTTGTTGTAACTGCAGGCTCCTCATCGGATCCTTAATTAGTGGTTATATATCGTCTAAAGCTCAGTAAGTTTATGCTTTTTGCTGCTCTAATACATATAGCTACATCAGTGTTATGAATTTTTACAAGTGCTCTCCTATATACACACACACACGTATATATCATTATCATATCATGAACTCTAATGAGCCATTAAAAAAGTTATCGTCCATACCAGCAACATCACGCTCCATGAAATATAATTTTACGATTATCATAAATGGTGGATAGTAAAAATGTATAGACGTTTCTTTATTGGCAAACCACAGATACTGCATGGTAACACTGCAACATAAGATTTTCGCTTTGGAAAACTAATGAAAAATGTCAGCTGCATCAAATTTTACACTTTGCAAATGATATATAATGAAACAAACATCAGTTCACAATGAGGTAACGATGCCTTCTGATAAAAAGTATAGCAATGCGCATGCACGCGACGGGTACATTACTTGCATTGAAAAAGGCCTATTATATCAATTCACTATTGCCAGATCGATATATAAAAAAATCTGCACTTCATTAACGATTGGCTTAGCAGAAGATAATCCTAGATATGGTAAATGTCGGGCTTATATGAAAATGATTTTGCAGTTTGCAACTGACGGATATTAAAGGCAGAATGATAGATGCTAATTACCTCTCTTCTTTTCTTTTAAGCCCAACACTAATACATGTTTTCAAACGATTGTAGCATTGCCGATTTTTAATAATTAAGGAAATTATTAGGAAATAACTGTCATTTAAATGTCACCAGAAGGTAAGTAGACAGATCTAATAGAAGAAAATGTAGAACCAATATTAATAAGATTCAGTGACAATTGAAAATAACGCATAGTTCAGAAAATTATTTAGATTATCATCAATGAAACAGTTAAATTTATAAAGCAATAGATAACAGCATAATTTATAGCTCAAGATATCACTTAGGCTATCAACAATTATTTTAGCCTACCTCATACTGTATATAGAACTAATTACATCCGCCAAGGAAGTTATGTTCTCGTCTAATTTGTCTGCCTGTCTATTATATTTCTGTTTGTCTGTTACTCTATTTGTCTGCCATCAAGAGAACTCAAAAAGTTATGGACGGTTTTGATGAAAATCACAGGATTGTAAAGAATGTTAGGAGGGACAGATGATTACCTTTTGGTGAAGAGCCGTTCATCAGTTTGTTTGTTTGTTTGTCTGCCTCATTTTTGTTATTGTCATAACTCAAAAAGTTACCTAGTGGAAAATTTATAGGCGTTTATCGGCTGCCTATGAGTAAATAGTGAGCGGTATCGGATAACATCGGATAAATGCCTATAAATTTCTGATTGGGTATATGGACGGATTTTCATGAAATTTACCTGAGTTGTTAGGTTTATTACGAAGAGTAAATGACTAAATATTTATGATGATCTGTTAGTTCGTTCGAGTGTTTGTCGCTGTGTTTGATTTTATGCTGTTAGCGCCAGAACTCTAAAAGTTTGGAATGGATCTATATGAAATTTACAGGACTTGTTTGCATACTGTCGAAAAACATAAATATATTTTGGAGCAGATCGGTTGGTTCGTTTGTATGTTTGACTTCTGTATGTCATAGTGTTTGTTACCAGTATAACTCAAAAAGTTATGAACGGATCTTCAAGCAAATTGCAGAGGCTGTTAATATTATCAAGAGTCATAAATCATTAGATTTTAGAGTTAATATAAAGAATATCATGGTTTCAGGGCCAATTTGAATTTTTCGCCACCGTCTTGGAGGAGGTACGTGCTCTCAGAGAGCTCTAGTTATAAAAGTATTTAAAACACGACTAATATTGCCAAACAGAGCACAGAAATAGTACAGAAGGTAATTTATACTGTACTTACGTATAACATACGGTATAATATTTAAAAGTTAACCAATATAATCAAGTTTTTACCATACATCAATATTTAGAAGATTCAGTAACTAATACTTACGTGTAACACGTGGGAATATTTACAGAATAATAATAATGCATCGAAGCTGAAGAAGTAAAGTTTCCCTCGCAGCTGTCCACTGTTGCCACGTACACTTCGGGCTCCACTGTTGCCAAATCTCGCAACAGATGGCGCCAGCATCGCTGCAACAGCTCCACATTTCTTTATTTTGTTACTTGATTTTGAAATGCTTGTCGGAAGAAAAATTCTAGGCACATTTTCTGTGAGCTCGAGAGAAAAAATGGGAAGACTTAGGCCTATTCTTGGCAGGCCTAACTAAATAATTAATAG
>LQNS02020117.1:1756662-1785431 GCA_001587735.2 Parhyale hawaiensis | reverse complement strand
CCCTCCTCTTAATCCTCCTCCCCCCCTCACCCACCCTCTTCCCACACCAATTATCTCACACACAGGAGGAGGCCACAGAGTACCACCGCGGCAGCCCATACAGAATTTATGGCCGCCCCAGCAGCTAAAATGCACGTGCATGTTCCGCTGCTTGATGGATTCCAAATTACACTGCCATGTTTACTAAGACATAATTATAATAATGTAAGAAGTGAGTGGGTTTGTGGGAGGCAAACTCAAACGGGAGAACAGGGACATGTGAGTGGTGAAAGGTAAGTGGGAACGGTGTGAGTGACGCTAGTGGCTGCCGGTATTTCCAGCCTCCCTAGCCGATTTTCGTTAATAATTGAAACGGTTACACCTGTTACTGTTGCCAATAGTAACGACGTGGCTGACTCAGGAGAGACAATGATGACGTCACGGCGGTCTCGGGGAGATTTGAGGTGAGCTTAGAATTTGTGCGTCGGAGTCTGCCGTTGTTTTTGTCGTAGCTGCTCTAGGCTCAACTACTGGCAGTCGCTATGAGTACTAGTGCTGCCTCTGTCGGATGTGAAACTTTGTCCAGAGATTATATATTTTTTAGCGGACTCGTGCGTGAAGAAATTCAGGCAGCAATCGATATGTTTGCTTAATACAGGCCGGGACAGAATTTTCTCTTCTCTGACTTGCTTCTTTATTTTCTTCATTGATCCTTTGCCGTACTTTCATCCAATAGGTCCTCTCTTCTTCGACTTGCCGTTTCTTCATTTTGAAATTTACGCTTATCGGCAGCTCCTATTCCCTTCTGCAACATTTCTGCTTCAAGTCATTCTTGACACTGTGTCGCATAGACGCGTCATCTCTTTCCATTGGTAGCACGTCTTTGTTTTTCAGACTTTGTAATCTCGTTCTTCTTTTAGGTTGCCTGTTCTCCAGTCTCCTTCTTAAACGTGCGTCTTCCATAGTGAGAGGCAAAAGTAAAATCTTAAGTAAAACACTACAATAAATTTGAATGCAACTCCAGGCAGCTTAGATGTATTGTGAGCCCACCGTAGCCATGATACCGTCCTTCAAACTCAAATACCTGCTTTATTGAAGTACTTAAATTTTGGCCTATGAAGCAAACACTGCTCCGTCAAAGAAAGGCAATAAGCTAGAAGAAATAATTGTGTCTAGTGCCTGTGAAAAATCACTTCGTGAGTGCTTTGTTGATCATCTATAAAATTTATATGTCGTGACCTGAAAGAAACAAGGTATAAATCAAACTTCAGAAGCTGCAAATATATTGTTTCGATTTCAAGAAGTGTTTCAAGCGAGAAGTGCATTCGGATAGAAGGATAAAGATCCCACTTTCGCCATCTTCTGCAAGCTGGTCATCGATCTCTACGAAAACGTAGCTTAAATACAAAACCGGTAACCTGGCCTATATTTCGCCTATCTATTTCATAAAGATGCGGACACGAAATAAATACACGAAGCGTTTTACTGTATTAGGATGCAGCAACCCGTAATATTTATTTACTATGAGTGAAGAGCCATTAAGGCAATATATCATTGCATGCTATTGACACTCATCTCTGCCTCCTGCAACGTAACACGGCCCGTCGCAGCTACAGGCCTGTCAGAGCTACAGCCTATACCTATATCTCCCTCAATGCAACACGGCCCGTCGCAGCTACAGGCCTGTCAGAGCTAAATCCTATACCTATATCTCCCTCAATGCAACACGGCCCGTCGCAGCTACAGGCCTGTCAGAGCTAAAGCCTATACCTATATCTCCCTCAATGCAACACGGCCCGTCGCAGCTACAGGCCTGTCAGAGCTACAACCTATACCTATATCTCCCTCAATGCAACACAGCCCGTCGTAGCTACAGGCCTGTCAGAGCTACAACCTACACCTATATCTCCCTCAATGCAACACGGCCCGTCGCAGCTACAGGCCTGTCAGAGCTACAACCTATACCTATATCTCCCTCAATGCAACACGGCCCGTCGCAGCTTATTACCATTCCCGGCATCACCTCCTCCAGCCCTCGCCTCTCTAAACTTTTGGATTTCGGCAATGGTCTGGAATCGCTGGGGACAAGAATCCCGACGCTCCAGACTGGAACGGATTTGATTCCCGGAGTTGGGTGCAAAACTTTTGGGAACGTCTTGCTGTTTGGATTCTCGATTTGGGAATTTGGGCAGTTGGAATGATGCGACGAATGAGGCAATTGGAATTGATGGAGATTGGAAGGTGGCAGTGCAGACGAGCTTGATGGGCCGTTGGTTACGCTGCTTTATGGATTCTCAATTGCACTGCCATGGTTACTAGGAAATAAAATATTGCAAATACGTACGAAGGTCAGAGTTATACTGTTTTTCAATTCAAATACGTTCGTTCGCACTGATGGCTATTGTCATGTTCCAAAGGTAAGTTCTGTTTGCGTCTGCGTGACATTCACAGCAAACACAAATCTCTAGAAGCTTTCTTTTCGCCAACTGTCAGTGAGATATTCTAATTCGATTAGTTTTAATTTGTCCGGAACGTCGGTCGTCTGAAATATGCTAACCACTTTAGAATGAGGGTTATAGCAGCTAATTGAAGTCCTGGGTGGGAACCACACTCGTAGGTTCTGTATTGCACCTGGAAACAGTAATTAGGATGTAGATGGCCAGTGGCATACGACAGGCAGCACTTGCTTGTCATTTCCAGGAAATATTTAACATCTCCCCACGATAAGAGTGAGGGATTTCGGCTTGCCCAAATTCACGATTACCGGTGATAAAGCGTTCGATCTTAATATAGCAGCATGACCGAACTTGGCTCAGAAGTGGCTCCATTGCTTGAAGGTAGACGATCGTCTATGCGATGGTCTCATTTGCCGCTGCGGTAGCTGGGATTAAGGTCACCTTTCGTTTTGTACCCACGCGCGGGTTAAAATTAACACGTAGTAGTTACGTATCAATGATAGCTTGGACGGACGGAGTGATAGTGCTTTGTACGATAGCCATATTGAACTCGACCATCGGAAACTACGAGGAAGAATTTGTGAGAAGGCTTCGTTATAAACATACTTTCATTTCTAATTTACTTTTGAATGATGCGCTGCCAATGCAAACATAAATTAATTGTCGTAAAATGTGAATATTTTCAGCTTCAATTTTGTTTGTCAGAGCAGGCTTTCCTTTCGCTAGATGACCTGCAGAAATATTCATTCTTTTTAGCACGCACTTTAGAGTGACTTTTGATATTAATTTAAGAAGAGTATCAGTGACACGCCATATTACCATTTTTGCCTATTTTCTCTGCTCAGGCTAAAAGCTGCTTCATCAAAAGAGAGAAATCGAGTAGAAGAAAGGTAATTGCCCCCATAAAGTTCGCGTGTTTTTCGCCCGTACGTCTACGTAGTTCCCCTCTTTGCTTCGCAGAACATGGGCTCAATTTCCACTTTGTGAAGAAACCTTTGATAAGGGAAGACGGAAAAACTTGGATACGTGACAGTGCTAAATGAAGTTGTAGATATCTTCTGCGCTTGGATTTCAACGTTGGCAAATTACAAGAAATGCATTCAAATGTGGGGTTCCCTTGCTTTGACATCAGCTACAGCCTACAACCTGTAGGCTGTAGCTAATTTTCGCCCATCGGTTTGGAGCAGAGTGTAATACAATGACCACTATGTCCAACCTTGTATTATTGTCGTTGTCTATTTCCTTCAAGCATAGCAGAAAATGGATACATAAACAGATAAACAAATATTAGTATTTATCACAATGTGTGATATCGTTAGCATTCGGTTTGACCTATAATATCCTTAACACTAGATAGGCTTAGTGTTCAGTAAACGAGTTAATTGTGACTATCCTAATATACTGGTTATAATATCGCCATATAGCCCCACATATCTTAGATGCAATAAAGGTCTACCCACAAGTACCATATAGTTACTTGAGGGCTCACTTAAATGCGTAAATAAAATAAGCTTTGTGTTGAAACTGCAGTAAATATTTTCTTATTAACATGGCCACCCATAGTAGGAAGGAAACTGTTGCTATATAAATATATGTACCAGTGGCAAACAAGAGTCACCAAAGTAAATCCTCAAAGTTTAGGACAGCAAAGCTAGGAACCTAAAAAATTATCGTAATTAACAGTCTCCCACAGACGACTTGCGCTGATGACTTAGTGTATTTTTACTAATGAATGCATGTCTTGCCTCACCATAAACATTTTGCCGCCGTTGGATGTCTGGATGGTAAAGTGAAACGTTTTATTGAAACTTCCTTAGTTCATCAAACGACGCGTGTGTGAAAAGAAGGCTGTACCTACTTTATTTCCTGCCCTAATATCCTGGGACTAAGATAACTATGTAGTCCTACCCTATTATTCTGCATATATGTATATCATGGGGCTACCCCAATATCGTGGACGTAGTATAGGCCTATCCTAATATAGTGGACCGTAGACCACGCCATACAGATCTATGCCTGGACATAATATAAGCCTACCCTAATATCTTGGATAACGTACCCTAAATATCTTGGACATAATATAGGCCCATCGTAATGTCCTGGATATAGGCTGACCCTTATAGTTTGGTCGCCATAAAGGCCAACTGTAATATGTATACTTAACCTAATACAGACCAACCCTAATATCGTGGACATAGTATGAGGCTTCCCTAGTATTCTGAACGTAATAAGGCCTACGAAATTATCCAAGATTCCATACAGGCTTATCCTAATATCCTATATGCAATATAGGCCTATGCTTGTATTCCAGATGCAACATAGGCCTACTCTCTCCACAACCTACCATTTTGTATGGGGGAACATCAGCGCCAGGCCCTGCATTGCACGACAACAACAGCAACAACAATAACAACAGATCGATAGTCCAGGACGCCATGTCTCGGTGCCTCCTTATTGTTATTGTTGTTGGAAATTTGTGATGTTTGTGTTGTTATTTGCTCCTCCGTCGCTTCTGATGAAGTCTGGTACGGTTGGTACTACAGCCACCATGGTGCGTTCACTGTTATGTCCAGTAACATGTTTACTAGTACGTCCACTGGTACGTTTAAGGTTATATTCAAAGTTATGTTTACTGGTACATCCACTGGTACGTTTACGGTTCTATCCAGAGATACGTTCACTGGTACAGCCACTGGTACGTTTACTGTTCTATCCAGAGAAACGTTCACTGATACAGCCACTATAGCAGGCCAGTTTTTTGGTAAATCCATTGCATTGTTCATTGGTATGTTGATGGTACGATCCGTTAATATGCTTACTAATATAATCCGTTTGTACGTTTACTGGTATATATACACTGTGCATCTACTCGTATATCCACGTGTTTGTTTACGGATTTTTTTGCTGGTGTGTTTACGAAATATCCATTGCTATATTTAATGTTATTTTATGCATTCGTTTACTTAACTAGCATATTCTCTGCTATATATCAGTACTTGGTGTATTCCCTGGTAAACGTCCTGAATGCTCATTAGCCCATCCAGAGGTTCAGGGCCTGTAAGCAAAATAATGAGACCAACGTACGCAACATTACTCCTTTGCTCAATTATATAATTCACAATTCCACGTGTTCTCCATGAGTGTGACCACCTTGGGATGCCACTCTTGAAGCTGTTGAAAAAGTTTATCATAAGTTGCAGTCGTTCTCTACAATTACGAGTCGGAAACAAAAGTTGACGGAGCAACTTTGCTCGAAACTGTCACTCACGATAAAAAAAAAAAACACAGTACAATAATAACGGTTTACGAAACCAAGTTATTTCGGACCATCTGACTATCGATTTCCAACAAATATAATCCCATTTCATGAATATCAGATGATGTCTTCCATCTCATCCAAACGGTGAACCATGTGTTGCCAGATCTAAAACGTAGCCACCATGTTTATATTGATTACTAGAGTGCCCGAGCTGCAAAAATTGAAAGCGAAGAATTTGCGACAACCCGTCTTCATTTAATATGGCTTTGTCACTAATATGCTTCTGAAACATGCACTACAACAGCCGACTCAAATTGTAATATGATATAAGTGCTCTCTTTTTCAATTCACGTAAGAAGCAAAATCATCTCCCACCATAGATCAAATGCCGAAAAATCTTACATTAGCAAGCAGCAAAGCCTAAGTGAATTTAAATTAATTACCCGCCGCGTATCCATGATACCGAACAAGCCTTCAGTACATCGAAGGTTTTGTCATTCATTTTTGTGTTGAAGCGAAATCTGCTCCGTCAAAAGGAAGACAGCAAGCCCGTGAAGTATCATAGCTTAGTCCGCCCTTCGTTGATTAGCTTCTGAAGTTGCACGTGGTAAACTGAGAACAAACATATGGTCCGATGAATGAGAAAGTTATAAAAATAAGCCTGCATGGCCGCGCTAAGAGAAGCTGTAGCATCTCTAATCTTTTGATTCCAAGAAGTGTTTCAAGCAAGAAGTACATTGAAATAAAGGAATAAGGATCCCACTTTTCGCCATCTTCTATAAGCTGGTCATCGATCTCCGTAAAAAAACGCAACCTATAAATACAAAATTTGCAACCTGGCCTTTTTTTGCCTAACTATTCTTTAAGAGCGTGACCCGAAACATACAAATATTTAAATGGATAAAGAAATAAACACACGACAGCGTTAATTATATTTATTGTGTTGATTGAGTCTTTGATAACATAACTGACACTAAAACTGAGTGATTAAAATAGTTCTTACTGCTTAGTTATTGGAGTATGAAACGGGTCGTCACTGTATTCCTACTGTTAAGGTTTGATATATAACTCAAGAATCTATATTATAATTGTGCTTGAGGCTTCATCCGTCCGTCCCTCCTGTGTCTGCACGTTACACTCTTCACTATAAGCGGAAACTTCAACTTGTATGAAGCTCTGCTTTTCTCAGGAAGGAAGTTCATCCATTTATGTTTTCTTTCGGCTCACTCATGAAGAAATTTTCAGTCAGTTTCGATGCAAAGACATGAAGTTGATTTACATGTATCATACATAAGTATTTCCAATTCATAGAATATTCACGTTGCTGGTGTTGATGAAGATCCACATATGATATGAAAAAATCCGTAGTCTGGATACGGCGCAAAGCGAGCTGCTCTGGACAGCTTCATTCTAAAGAATTTTTAACGTGAAAGTATTGTGTTTTTACAGAAATCAAGTAAGCTGACCGTAAGAATAGTTCTGCCATAATAATCTATTATTTAAAAAATGAGCTTAGTTTGGTGTATATTGTGGCAAAGCTATCGCATAAAAAGAGCAGCAACTTGATGCGTGAAAGACCAGCCACGGGCCACGCTATAGACTGTAAGGGCGCTGGCACACCTAAAGCAGTTCAGCGAAAAGCTGACAGGCAGGCTGGCAGTTTTTGAGAAGCACGGAATGCATTGGAGCGCGCACATCGAACAACGGCAGCGGCCTGCTCAGCTGCCGCTGTTCGGTGTGCTCGCTCCGATGAATTCTGTGCTTCTCAAATACTTCCTGCCAGCTTCTCGCTGAACTGCTTTTGGTGTGCCAGCGCCTTTATCTTAAGATGATGAGAACCACAGCTTAGGGAAGGCTAATACATATAGAAAAAGAGCAAAGAGAGAAGTACCTTCGAAGAATGAGACTACTTCATTTCGCTTTTATATTGTCTTTTTGTCTACATCATGATTTTCAGAGGCAAAAACGTTGCTTGTCAAACATCTGCGAGATCCAGCGGTGATATCTCCGTGTCTACTGTAGATAGGCTGTGTGGGATGACTTAGTATAGACGGGCTACGACTTGGCATACCCGGGCTACGCGAGTCACAACACGGAAGCGCTTCACGTTCTTGTAACAGATGTTTCTGTAAGCGTGATAACGGCTTAATCTATAAACACATACCGATCCCAAATAGGAACCACTGATAATTGAACAGTGAACACTTAGTAGAAATTATGAGAGAAATTCGAAACTGAGCAACGGGCCCTCGCTGTAGCGGAATAGCTGCCGCGGAGACTCGGAGTATAAGCAGTTTTTCAATACAATAATATTAGCTAAGACGAAGCTGGATGCCTTGCAGCGTACTCGGAAGGGTAGGGAGAAACGTTCTCGTGTGCAGCAGATTTGGGGTTAGGCTCATTTCGTCAGAGCTAAGTGACTTGCGCATTTTTTTTTTTTTTATTGGATAGGTTGGGTTAGAAGAACTGCATTAGGTCAAACTTGAATGAGTTATAATAGCCTAGCTTTGGCTTGCTAGGTTTTAAAAAGTGACAACATTTACAAACCGTGGAATTTCCACGGGTCCCGCTGGTGCTTATAAAGGCGCTACACAGCCTAGCTAAACCCACGCCAGTCAGTCTTCGCGTGTCTGTAACTGCATATGCACCTCAATTATTTGTGAGTTTGCATTCATCTCCACGTGGTGGTTTGAGAACTAGAACTATCACTAGCAGCACTAGCATTGTTAGCACCGCTACTAGCAGTGCTATTACAGCCACTGGCAGCACTACCAGCTCTGCTCGCCAGGCCGTAAAAAAATACGGCAATTTCCTGCGCGACTGACTTTACGGCGTGCTTACGGAGGAGGGGGGGGGGAAGGGGAAGATAAAGAAGTGAAATGGGGTGCATGATAAAATAAAGAACTGAAGGCAGGGCTGAGGGAAATACGTAGGAGCCGCGAGGGTAAACTTTTGGCACTTATTGTGTATGATACTTTTTGAAATGGAAAAATGTGAGTTGCATGAAAAATATGTTATGGTTTATTTTTGTGAAAAATGCGTACTTACTCGTATGGCAAGTAGATAGTGTTTTGGTGTAAAATAAGTAATGGCCAGAGGTTTTCTCGGCTACAGCTCGAAATAATCATAGCTATTTGACTGTTTAGCATTTCTACAACATATATTAAATATCTTTGAACTCTGCACGCCAGAAGTGCTTTATTTCTTTCCTACATTTTCTGCTCTATCCTTGTCACAGCTCACTGGTATTGCAGAAGCTAAAAGATTAAGAAGGCGACAAAAGAGCGAGGGCAGACATGGAAGCGTAAAATAAAAACTTTTCGGAGTGTCAAAAAAAAAAAGAGTTTTAGAAGACTGTCGACCTAAATTTTCTTTGACTGCATTCTTAAAATGTTAATTATTTGGACAGTACTAACTGACACAACATGGACTGAGGCATTACTTTACAGCCACTAACAAGATTATTCCAGCAAGGTATCGCAAAATTTCTGAAAAAAAAAATTGTAACGGAACTTTTACAAAACCTCGGTATATATATGAGCCTTATTGTTATGATGTATTGCATTAATTTACTGAACTAGTACTGTACTGGTCTCAATCTATGCAAACCTTCTTGTTGGGCGATATTAATGTTGTTGTTGTTGTTATGGATTAACATTAAAACCTGTAAAGATGTGATACACAAACATAGAAGCCTCTTTGAAATTTTCTATGCATAGTTAGCACCATTGCTAGGAAATAAGAAACAAAAATATTTAAAAATTTTAGAAGCGTCTCTGAAGTTATCTTTACCCGAAGGTATAGAGGGAAAAGTATTGCATGTCAATACATACAGTAACAGATACACAAGACAGAAAGTACAAACGGCCAAACAAATAAAATATCTTTCAAAACTGACAACACGCCGTATAGCAGAGATGCTAGAAAAAAAAAACTAATTGTAAAAACTTCCTCAAATGTGAAAAACACAGCGGCAGAAATAAAAAACAAACCGTAAAACATTCTAAATTATTCTCTTTTTTATATGTCCACGTCCAGCAACGGAGACACGCGAGCCAGCAAGAAAAATACCCCACCCAAATAATACCAATAATTAACAAGTAGAAAAAAAAAACTCATGACAAGTCGCGTGATTCTGCTGCTGAGATACGATATCAAAATGGAAACTTTTCAAAAATGAAAAACAGACTATTGAGTTAACGTCATCTATAGAGCGCAGCACAGCGACGCCAGATAATGAAGCGGTGACACAGGTACATGGGAGGAAGGGAGGGACAGGAAATGGAGATGTGCCTATTATAGGCCTAGTGGCCACAAATTGCCATCTCCATAAGCCTATTTAGGCGTGTAATAGGCAGCTCAAACCTCTAATTGTGTCTATAAAAACTGTTGACAAATTGGCTGATTCGGAACAGTGAAGAGGCCGTAATGATGCGCTTCCTCATTTTAGGAATATTCTCGCCTCTTGAGGCCTGTCTTGTAATTTTACAATTTTTTGCAGCGGTTTCCTTATGTGGGGTGCAAGTGGCGATCCTCTTATTCAGGCGACTTGTAAATGATCTGAAGAACTTTATATTTGCATATACACGTATATAGCTGATGTATATAGACACATATTGTCGATTCGCTATGTTTAGCATCTTGCCGTTGTCCTCACGAAATTAAAACGAGATTTTCGACAGTGTTTGGGCTCCTGCCCATACGTAGTGTAGCACGTAATGCAAATTTGAATACGTTATTGTGTCACAGCAAGTATTAGAGGAGTGCTCAACCTTCTGAGTATTAACTCACTATATATTGTTTTTGCCGTAAGTTAAATAACTTGACGGCTAAAATTTTACTAACTCTTTTACTAAGCACACAGAATTTTTTATTTTTTCTATACACAAGGACGCGTTCGGACGCTGAGAGGCAATATACTTGTATACGGGAGCAAAGAGCCTCCTTGAATACCTTCCTACGGGGAGAAATATATGATTTTGATTTGATTGATTGATTATGAACCCACGTAATGTATGAGGGTTTACCGGCCAATTAACTCGGATTTGTCGAACTCTTCCAAAGTCGAACCATTTCCAGCGACGGATTAATATTCGGGGAACGAAGTAACTCTCTTGAAGTGTATGTATTTATTGGCTCGAATTGCGAGGTCTTAGTTCCGAGGAACATTTCCGTTAAAATATTACCTGCAGGTCATATTTATTTTTCCCCCTTTTCTTCCAGACTATAAACGTTTCGTTTAAGCTTAGCGAAAGATTTGTTGTGGCCTCTTAATAATTTACATCTCTTCATTCTTGACCCCGAAGATCTGTCGAAATTTCACTGTACGTTTATAGATTTTCCTTTTTTCTTAACAATTGATATCACGCTAATTGTACACTATATATATTCTCGTATTCTTAGCTACGCATGCTGCTTTTATTCGTAAGGGTCGACCCTGTATGGATCATCGCCCTTCTTACAGCACAATAGAAGCTGCCATTTGCTACAATAGGGAAAGTTTGCATATTACGGAGACCCTGCCGTCTGAGTCTTGATTTTTTGGAGTCATTCCCATGCATTCTCATGGTTCAGTCGCCCTACTTTTGATTCTTTATTCTCTCTTTCTTAAGAGTAATTTCAAACACATATATCCATTCATATATACTGCTTCATTGTGTTGCTTCATTCATTGGTGAGACAACAAAAGTAAACAAGTAAATGAAAAACAAATAAGTAAAACAGGTGAAGTGTAAAACATTGGTAAAATAAAAACTGTTAGTGACGAACATGTCACAGTGTAATTAGCAGTAAACAAGGAAAACACTATAGAAAAAAATGAAATACTAGAGCGCATACCTCCGCCAAGTACGGTAACGGTAACGAAAAATTTAAATTCGCTCTGAAACCATGATTTTTTTGTATCAACTCCAAAATCTAATTATTTGGGCCTTTCGATAGTATTTCCAGTTTCTGCATTTTTTAAAGATCCGTTCTTAACGTTTTGAGTTATGCTGCTAACAAACATTACGACAATCATAGGTCAAACATACAAACGAACCTACCGATCTGCACCAAGATTCAATCATTTATGTCTTTTGACATTACTATCCGCTCCTGTAAGTTTCGTAAATATCCATTCAAAACTTTTCGAATTGTTGCGCTAACAAGCATATAATCAAACACAACGACAAACTCACGAACAAACAGACAGATCATCACAAAAATTGGTGATACACCATCGTGATTCACCTAACAACCCATGTGAATTTCATGAAAAATCCGTCCATAACTTTTTGAGTAATGGTATTGAGAAAAATGAGGCAGACAAACAAACAGATGGACGGATCTGCACCAAAAGTTGATCATCTGTTCCTCCTAACTTAACTTACAATCCAAGTAAATTCGTCAAAATCTATCCGTAACTTTTTGAGTTATCTTGGTGGCAGACTAACAGACAGACACAAAGACAGACAAACAAAAACAGACAAACCCGACGAGAACATAACCTCCTTAGTGCCGGTAATTAGAGATAATAATAATAATATTTCGGGAGCGCAGGAGGTGGAAGTCCCCTTTATACTGATCCCCTCCCCAAGCTGCTCCACTGTCCTCATCCACTTAGTTTTCCCTCTATCTCGTTCAGCACTATTCCTCTTAATCCTCGTTTTCCTCATTTTCCTTCGTCCTGCCATCATTCCCTTCCTTTTTATTTATTTATGTCAGTCTCCCCTCAACAATGGACTGTTCTCTTTCTCCTCTTGCTTATTTTCTATATTTGTTTACTCCCCTATATCGCCTTCTGTTTCCTATCATCCTACTTTCTCCCCACAAGCTTTTCCCATCTTTCTTTCTACTTCCCCTTCATTCCTCTCTTTCTCTACCTCCTTCAGCCTCCCCGGCTCCCTGACTAATTCAACTACACGCCTCCTTCTATTACTGCCACCTCTTCTTCTCTCCTCCCCAGTCTCACCACAACATCTCCCCAACATCCTCACCCCTCAACACATTTATGACCTCCCCAATAGTTTTCTCTCCCCTCCCCCAACTGACACTACAGCACTCCCAAGCCCAACCCCCCCCCCCCCCCCCCNACCTCCCCAATAGTTTTCACTCCCCTCTCCCAACTGACACTACAGCACTCCCAAGCCCAACCCCCCCCCCCCCGCCTCCCCAACAGTCACCACAACACCCCCACCTTCACCACCGTAAAAATATTCCGCCTATTTCGCCGATCATCGCTCACGTGTCGGCCGTAATCGGCCATAAGCTGACGGCGCCACAAAAGAGAGCTGAAAGCGCGTGAAAACTTCTTTTACAAAATTATCATGACAAGATCTCGTCATTGGGTGTTATTTTAAGCCTTTTTTCGACTAAAGGCTATCTATTGTAAGTACTATGTGTAGCATCGAAGGTAGTCTGCGACAGTCGAATTCAGCTTCAGTTCTGAGACCTACGGAACTAATCTAACATACTTTTACAAACTAAGCCTAACGAAGTTACTTAACTTAATTTAACCTTACCTAACTGTATACCGAAATGACATTAAAAGACCTGGGATTATACAGTATTAAATATATTTCAAAATGATATTGGAATGTGACGAATTTAAAATGTATAATTACAGTATAATCTGCGCAACACAACTCGTTGTCTTGTGCTCAACAATAATTTAGTCCACAAATTTGTTGCCGGGATTTTAGGAACAGTCATGGATATAGCGGATGTAAATCGATGATTTTTGTTACTACATGTATAGTTGGAAATTTGGAAATAGTCCAATTTTTTACCCACCCATTTACAAAAGCAATATCAGTGATTACCTTTCTCTGTTATCTCTTCACTAGACGTAATAACGAAACTGCAACAAGAAATCCGCAACATATCTGTGGTAAACTGCAACATATCTGTGGTAAACTGCAACATATCTGAGGTAAACTGCAACATATCTGTGGTAAACTGCAACATATCTGTGGTAAACTGCAACATATCTGTGGTAAACTGCAACATATCTGTGGTAAACTGCAACATATCTGTGGTAAACTGCGCCCACAAAACAGGTGCCGGCAATGAAATGTACATCCCGCGGTTGAAGTCCACATGGCCTTGGCCAAGCGTAAAATAAAGACGTTGTCAAATAACGAACTCGTGTAGTAATGACACTCTGAGACAACTGAAGAGCATAATTGAGCTCGTAATGGACTACTGAATTTTACCTTCCTTCCACCAGCTAAAGTACTCACAGAGCTAAATATCATAGTTTCCACTTCCAAACATATCTGGAGTGTGCGTGTAACCTAATATGTTATATTCCAAGCGCAAGAAAGGTTACAAAGAAAGCGCATGCAGGCTACTAGCGACTATTCCACCCTTACTGTCACAGCATGAGTTCAAAATATGGGGCTTGGTTTACGGCTTTCTACCCTCAAGTGACACAAATGTCACACATGCATGTTTGAAAAATTATCAAAGCTATCATTACCAGATACAATGCTACTTACCTCAGCGTGTGCAGCAACCGATATATAGGTCTTGCATTCAGCGCAATTGCATTACCAACGCAAATTCTGAACTTCTCATTTGACTCTGAAAATTTCCCTGGCGATTTCAAGGAAATGTAATATCACACTTTCTCCATCTGGCACTTTCCTTGAGGTTCATTTTCCTCACCGCAAAGTTCTTTATTGAGTCTTCACTGTTTATCTGCTCTGTAAAGTAATTCATTTTCAGCACTTCAATTTTCACTTTAATTGATGCAACACAGATTTTCTTGGGCATGGCATTTCTGTAACACAAATACATCAGGTAGTAGTGATATAACACAAGGTGTATTACCTGGTGCTATAATGACCTCGAAATTCTGTAAGAAATGAGAATGAAATAAAGAGTCATCTGCTCAAATTGTGGTACCTGCTTGCTAACCCAACTAAACCTATTAAGAGCGTCGTCCACCACGCTCGCTGTGGCAATGCTAAAGCGGTGCTGTATATATAGGCAACAGTAGTGCTTGTAGGTCCGCAGTGTCTGTTCGGGGCACAGATGGTCGACCGGTGCCTGCTAAATTCTTATCACTTAATTGGGGTGCCCTATGCCGCAAGCTGTGGATTTCCGCCATGGCTTTGGTAGTTTTACCCTTGAATCGTTTCATCTCTTCTCAAGTCACAAGGTGTTTTCCGACAAATGAAACGGAAAACTATATAGTGCTTTGGATTGCTGGAACAACATAGTTTAACGTAGCTAGCTAATACATGTTAAGGAAATTACAACATCACCCGTTTTAACCACTATTTTATATTGTCGGAATGTAAATCCTGTCATTTCGACATATGCTAAACAAAACTATACATGCAGTAGAAAGGCGGAAGTTTCTATACTCAAATAGAACAAGAGAGCAGTCTGAGAACGCATACCTCCGCTTAGCAAGGCAACTGTTACGGAAAATTCAAATTGGTTCTGAAACCAGGATTCTCATCGTGCCAGCACCAAAATTTAATCATTTGTGCCTTCTGATAGTATTAACAAGTCCTGTGATTTTCATTATGATCCGTTCTTAACTTTTTGAGTTACGCTACTAGCAAACATTATGGCAAACCTAAGTCAAATACACAAACAGACCAACCGATCATCCCCCAAAATTTAATCATTTATGTCTTCTAAAATTAATAACAACACCTGTAAATTTCATCAAGATCCATCCGTATCTTTTTGAGTTATTCTGCTAACAAGCATAAAATCAAACATAGCGACAAACAAACGACCAACAGATCATCCCAAAATTTGGTCATTTACTCTTTGTAATATACCTAACAACTCATAAAAATTTTATGAAATTCGGTCCATAACTTTTTGAGTTATGGCCTTAAAAAATAGACAGACAAACAAAGAGACAGATGGACGGATTTTCACCAAAAGTTAATCATCTGTTTCTGTTAACATTCCTAACAATCCCTGCAAATTTCGTAAAAATCCGTCTGCAACTTTGAGAGTAATCTTGGTAACAGACAAAGAGAATAAAGACAGACAATCAAACAGACAGACAGACACCACAAAAACATAACCTCCTCGGCGGAGGTAATTAATACTCTTAAAAACTGTGCTGAATACCATGGTGAGCAAACGCAAATGATGTACCATTGGCAACGATTGTCACTCACATACTAGTAGCTTTCCACTAGGATCTTCACGATAAAAAAAAGTTTATTACATAGTTACATGACGCATTTGTTTTATAAGTGAGCTCAAAAATTACTAACATATAAATTTCATATCTCGCTTCTGTTTTAACAAAGCAATTTTTTTGCTAGCAACTACTCGTGAATTATCCCAATTTAATGGAAGTAGGAAACATCCTCTCTTTGCACGAAGCACCATGATGTTTAGACGCCAGGTATAGTTCGCAACGATCACGATAATGCCAAGCTACGTACAGTGAAGGGTGCACTAGGTGCATGTACTACATGCTGGCACCAATACACTGACTACGGCAAATATAGTGTTATACAGTTTTCCCATGACTTCAGCACTTTCGTCTCATTCACCTATTTCACTGCACAACGATCCAGGGCTAAAACTCTTAAAGTACAATTTAGTTGGAAATTGGCATTGGTAGACATCCCATTGAACTGTACATTCTACGGGGCCTGTGTTCAGGAAGTGTTCGAGAAACCCATCAGGCTCGTGCGTGCAGGTCACTAAATGCTCGATATGCTCGAAAATTTGTCATATAAGTTAGGTCAAGGCCCCTCATAAAACAGCACATATATATATATGTATACATTAACTAGCGTTTGCTTTTTTCATATTATGTTATATAAATGTCCGTCCATTAAATTAACTAGATTTGATTAGATAATGGACAGTAGTTGGGCTAAAAGGCCCATTCCCAAATAGAAGTCAAAACCTAGGTTTCGGTTTGCCCTGAGCTATTGCTATTGCGTCACACTGAACAAACTTTGGTGAACAAATTCCAAGCACTCATATGTTATTTGAACTTCGAATATGCATTTTGTTACCTGAGTATCGAAAGTTTGCATCGGAGCTGCTAATAATGATAATTGCACCATCAGCACGTGATGCAGCTCAGTCAAACATAGAGTCAAACACGGAGATAAGAAAATAATAATACCTACTAATTACACTGCACACTGTAGTAGTCGCTCCATGGTGCAATAGCACTTTAGCAAACCGATGCTACACTGAGCGCTGTGTTGGCGTCAGTGAGGTGTGTGTACAGTGAGATCCATTGGGGTGTGTGTGGATAATGACTAGTTTTTCAACAAACTCGAAAAAAGACCGCTCGAGAATCTTTTTTCATTCCTCTGGCTGTCCCAAACTCGTTCATCCCAAAGCGTAAAACCAAAACTTGGTTTCGTAGAATAGCTTTACTTTGCGTTATGAAAATTTGACAGCGATGCACAACCAAAATGGTGGTCACTTTTATTTTAGAGCGCCCGACTGTCCAAATGAGAGTAAAGAACTTCATCAGCACAAGGCTATATACTGTGCACTCTCCAAGCTATTATTCTGTTACTGATGCTGCCAATTTTGCAGTTGCTGTACAAAATCGCAATACGAAAGAAACAAACACGTCTCAGATGTAAGGTACACAGTAGAGTGGCCCTTATTTTTGAAGGTTTAAAAAGTTTTGTTCTCAGCATCCAAGCTGGATCCGTAAATAAAAAAAAATGTTCTGTGTAATATTTGCGAGCATTCTGATAACGTTTAGAGGTAGTCCAGCCGCCCACAATTAAGTTGTGCTCTCCTAAATGGTAGCGCAACTGTCTGAAGACCGAAAAGGGTATAGCATTAAAAGAGAGGCTCAAGACATGTGTAAGGAAAGGAGCAAGAAGGGAAGTGAAGCATCAACTTCATCTACCAGCAGCAGCAGCTGTGAAAACTAAACAGCACTGAAGGAAGCATTTCTGATGAAACAGACGAGACTTGCTCCAAGTGCTCTTAAGCTACCTAATTAGAAAATTTATTCTTGCACTTTTTGTCGCAGCTGCACTTCATCATACATGTGTATTAGAAACAGGAGCTACATTTATTTTGACTGAAGCTGCTATTATCCTTGGTCATGATTCTCATAAGTTAGCAAACACTGGGCTTCCTCTAAATATTAATTAAATTGCAAATAAATTGTACAACAATGTTTTTGAAGCAATTGGATCCATTTTATAGGGTGAAGCTCTAAAAAAGATCATTTTAATTTTTATCCCCCGAATAAGGGCCACCCGATACACAGCACTAGGTATGTGCTTCCAGTCCTAGCAAGTCATTATTTTGAAGCTCCTCATAGACTTATGTAATCCCTACATTGAAGCTTAAGGAGACCTTGAAGTAAATAATCAACTAGAGTCCGTCGAACACGGCTAGGCTAAAGTGCAGAGCAGCACAACCTCACATCATAACTGCTAAAAACACACTGAACCTGGCCGGACAGACAATTTTGCTAGAGCTTCAGACATACGCACATACCGGAGAGACTTGCCCTGTTCCCTATACATTCCAGCTTTTCCTTCGCTAGAGAAGCTGATATGTAGACACACATTTGTCTGCAATAGGACGCTTAATATCCCATCGCCAGTATGTCTTGCTCTTGCAGAAGGAATTTCCAGCAAGTGCGACAGCAGAAATAGGGGCTGTGGGTTTCTACGTATTGCTAAATATGAATATAATAATGCCTCCTCAAGACTTGTGCAGCATGCTTGGTACATATCAACAGTTTTATGATACGAGTACGTATTAAAGCAGTGCGCCATATTGTGCACATATTGTACATTGGTTGGTAACCAACCGAAGGAAACGCTACAAGTACTTGAAATAAGATTAATACTGTCATCGTTTTATCGCAATTAGCATACACGCAAAACATTTCTCTTGTTTTAAATTTGACCACCCCCAATGATGGTCAGTAGTGACAGCCGAGCAGGCAGTTTCGCTAAACATCTTTTTCACAGCAATACAATTAAATCACAGCTTGTAAAAACGTGCTCTAGAGTTCCTAAGAGAGTAAAAATATGTTTCAGTATATTGAGTCATAATTTAAGATCTTATGCAAAAAAGTTAGACAAAAATATTCAAAATTTTTGCACACCGATTTTGTGTTCAATAATCAACTTTTTAAAGAATTAACACAGTTACACATTCTCCATTTCATACATCTTCAAGAACATCTAGTTCTAAGAAAATAGTTTATTAGCTGGAACATATATAGATAAGCTAAAGCTTGAACTCTTCGTTCAAGCCTCCAGTACAAAATTCTCCCTGCAATATTTCACCAAAAGTCTTTCTTCAAACTCGTTGCCGCTGCATTTCTTGCAACCCCGGTTAATAACACTTTTAAAGGCACGTTAAAAGTTTTCTAAGTTCAGCAGCTATATTGATTACTAACTACCAGTACTTTACGACCAGAAGTTTATGAAGGTGCCAGTGGCCGCACCTATACATCACTGTCACCATATGGAACGTATCCAGTCATTTTCGTATATAAGCAGTCATAGTTGAAAACTTTTACTAGCGCAAGACCGAACGTTGCGTAGTCAATTGAGCCTCCAACGATAATGCAATATATAATTTATGTCATTTTTGTTGCAGGCCAACGGTGTGTGCGGCCGCAGTCTATTGCGTACGCACTGCTGAACAGAAAATATACATATGGGATCATTTGATAATATCCAACCCCGCCTTTGGGGACATAAAACAAATGCCTGTTATTTTCTCGCAGGTTATCCTGTTTGCAATGATGATTCAAGTAGTCAAAATCTCAGATATTTATGTCCGTTGAATACGCACTTTATAAATGAAAAGAGTTATTTAAATATGTTGTACAGCATAATGAAGGTTCCTATACACAACACGATGTATATTAAAATACCTACTAACATTGTGTAATAAACCTCCAACGCACAATATACTGTATGTTAAAGTAAGTACACATATTTTGTGTTATACTTCCTTTGTATTAGATGCTGAGTGTTAATACCTACACATATTATGTTTTAAACCTCCAGCAATGCGCTTAATATGCTACATATTATAAAACCTGTTCATATTATGTGCTAAATTAACTTCCTTCACAATTTATATAAGCTGCGTATTAAAATATTCACTATATTATGTATTAAATTCCTAGCCACAATATGTAGCCTTTTACCATTCTTTACACACATATTATGCTTAATCTTTCTTTCTACAATGTTCAGCATATTCAATACCTATATACGCTCATTGTAAATTGACAGTCATGTGCACATCGCATATTACAACGCCGGTGCATGTAGCAGTTAACATCTACATAATATGTAGATGTTGATGTCTAAGTACTATATATTATATAGTATGTATGACGACATACTTGACGTACCATACGTACGTGCCGTCTGAAAGATGTCTCGTTGAGCATGTACAGTAAAATTTTATTTAAACGCACGAGGGCCTTGATGTATATTTTTTTTCACGCAAAAAGACATTGCCAACGGAAACTCTCACCCTAATGCTGTCCACTTGCCTTCAAGTTTTTAATTTTTGTCCTACAAAACAGAATATTCCTACTTAATTAGTTTAACATTTGTGTAATTCATGTGAAAAGTACTGTTATATCGCACCACAAATTATACCGAAAGGTACTCGAGGAAAACAAGTAACCTATTGTGAAAAATACATCAGCGTAACAAATTGTGAGAAGAACATTTTACCTATTGCATATAAGGCAGAAGCACAAATCGAGTGAAAAAATCCTGCAGAACCAGCTGTAAGATTGAAGCAACCCCCACATTTACCTATGGCAGATACATTACAGTTGGAGTTGCCTTACAACACATATTTCCTTTGTGAAAAACGTGCCTATATGCATCAATTTCATTCGTATAGTAACTAAACGATAAGCAGCACACTCATACCGATTCATGTATTGATTCAATATGCAGAATTAAATCTTTTACCAACTGCTTGTCTTTTCAGTTATTAGAATTTTTTTTCGTCTGAAAGAAATAAATTTAATCTATTTTTAATTTTATTGCTTATTATTATTATTTTGTGAAGCACCGTATGAAGCGCAATGTCATTTATTAGCTAACTAATATCTAATCGAGATGAAATAATTACTTCTCATAATAATGTCATCATTGAGTTGTAAAAGGAATACAATCATGTGGCAAAAATATTTGGTGGATATTACAGTTCCGTGTAGTTGCTGTATCTTTATACTTTGTAAAATGCGACTTGTAAAATCCCTGGCAAAATGTTCTTCATGTTCTTAATTTTCTACACATTTTTAATGGTTGATAAGCGATTTTTCAGATTGTTATGAGGGCCAAGCCGTTACAAAGGTGTTTTAGACGATGTTTTCGCATAGTCTATAAGCTATGATCTCAGGCGTAAAGTGAACATCAAAATAAAGAATTAATTTAGCAGTGCGCCTTGCAATAACTGGACAGAAATTGTAAATACACTCTACGGGAGCTGCTCAGCCTCTTTGGCGGAGAAACCTATCGGAAGCTCCAGCTTGACACCCTTCACTGTTCCAGCTTCTTTCTTTCGCAAACAAATCATTACCTACTCAACAACACTTTCATACGACCAAGTGAAAGGCTCAACTCGTCATTTGCACGAACAAGAGTACATTAATGTTGTTAATACAACTAAAATAAAGAGAGAAATGGGAATGTTTTTGCTAGCGTGGGAGCTGGAGTCGGTCGGGCGGTAGCGGTGCAATATGGCGGACTGGTGCGCTCCTGCTCACGTCTGCAACCTAAACAAAATTTTTGGCTGCCGCCAAAAGTTTTTGTAGGACACCAAATTCAGCAATAGTTGCGCTGATATAATAGTTCTGTGATATAAGCTTGCTCTGCTAAAATGAGACCCAATAGAAAGAGTTGATCTTGTTGCAACAGTGAACTATGTTTATTGACATAATAATATCGTGTCTGCTAATAGCATCGAATGATTAGAATTTAATATTTCTTCTAATTGAATCACAAAATTTGATGATATTATTGTTACATTAATATGTAATATCTGTGTGTACTATAACATAATATTTGTTAGTATGGTTTCCACATTAAACTGCCATATAGTGGCTCACACAACTGAAATAATATATGAAATTATTCCAAGCCAATACTACCGTACCAAAGTATTTACACTAATTTTGTAAGCAAGAACGTGTCATGTAATAAAATTTCTGCGGTAAGTGCATAATGTAATGATATTTGCAACAATTTTGCGATACTGTGCAGTACGATATTCTTCTGGTACGGTATTTTATTATAAGAAGCAACGAAATTTTTTAATTATCAAACAAAAATTTTTGCTGACATTGCTGTGACATTATGTGCTAATATTTCCGGTAGAATTTTACACTGTTTTCATTATATGTACTTTTTTATAGATAAAAATATTCAAATAATAAAATCCGGTATCTTCAATGTAGTGTCATATTTTAGTTTTACTCTCTTAGCATCACGTGTAACGATCGATCGACGTTCATGTAACTTTGGCAGTTACATGTGTCTAACATATTTTCTGCTAATTATAAAAATACTAGTGGCCCGTGCCGTCATAATAAATGACGGCAAAAAATTAACACTTCACCAAAATCCCCGCCGCCCGACTAAACGCGTCTGAATTTGGGATTACTATTCCTGAGTTTACAGTTAAGTTTACAATAATTGTAGCTGATTCGTGAATGATCATATCTGACACTGAGAATAATTTATCTAATTTTGAGATAAGAATGTCCAATTTACGGATGAACATATATAACTTTTGGAATATTTAATGTCTGATGTTTGTATATTATACTTTTATAATATACTTTGAAACATTCCAAACCCACCAAGGAAGTAAGCACTGCAACTATATGAACACAATTAAGATGTGCATAGATTTCGAAGAGGTATCAATTTAAATTCCACCTATACTACCATAATAAATTTAATTACCTAATTACGCTACTCAATAATTATTTAATTACTCATATAAATAGTGTAAATACTGACTTATTACTAGTGCTACTGCTAAACTACTGATGGTTATGCATTTACCCATATATATTGCAATTTATTTTCTTCCTTTTTCTTGAAACACGTCATATGTATAACCAGAGGCGGCTCGTGCCCTGTTTTAGGTGGGGCCCGCCGTGTATTTTTTTTTTTTTCGCCATTAGGTGGAAAAGCAATTTTCTTTGCTGAATTCAAGTCTTATCGATCACATTCAAGACTTGAATTCACCATAGAAAATAGGATTTCCACCTAATGGCTTAAAAAAACATATATATACGGCGGGCTCCACCTAAAACAGGGCACGAGCCGCCCTAGAATATAACAATACATTTGACATCATACGTGCATATATTGTAACATGCATAATAGCAAGGTCAAACTACGTAACTTTGTGGCATATAACTACTATACATTATATCCTTTTTTCTGTAAACAATATACTTTTGAAAATAGCTTCAACACGTGTGTAAATTTTCATGAGGGATCTCATAAAAAATGTCCCCATGCAAAACTTAACTATACCAGAGCTGGAAGCATTGATGCAATATCTGGGTTATCAATATAGGCTGTAAGTCCTTTAAGACAGGACTGTAGAAAAAAAGGGCTTAAAAATTCGCGCTGGCCACTTCTGCCAATTATACCTAGTATTGCACAGTATATTCCACTGCATAAGTCTTTCAATCTCAGTTCGACAATATACTACTGGTAGGTGCACGAATGTTCACATAGCCTATTCTTATGCACACCTTCTGTTGTTTCGGCCTTCCAAATAACTCGCATATTCTCAGGTCCTGAACTCCAGTCACTAAGAAGAAGTTGATCAATAAATACCATTTATCTCGGACCAATTAGTTGACTATGTCGCCAGCAACATTTTGTCAACAGCCCCAGTCGCATATTTGTAGATCCAATCAATTAATGACCTGTAATGATGTTGCCCATCTCAGCAATAAGAATAAATATTCCCTGTCGTCATCATTTTCTCTCTACATACTTTTGTTAATGTGAATAATAGTGGTTCGATCATATTAGACAGAATTATAACGCGGAGTTCTATGCACAGAGACTGCATAACTGAGAGGGAGGGCAATAGGCCCAAATAGGTACATGACTTCACCTCAGGGAGTTATTAACACATTTTTTAAATATAAAAGTAAGTCCAGTATTAGTTGGAATAATCTGACAAGTTGTAACCATCACACTATTGTACCATTTGTTCTCCTCGTAGTGCTCAGATCTTTTCTCGAAAGGTTTGGGGTGTGTGAAGGCCTCTGATAGCCCCGGGGGTTGTGGGGTACGCATACCGCAGAGAATATATACTGTAGGAGCAGTAAGTAGCGCAAAAATGCATGCAATAATAATAGTTGAAGTACAAACTTCTCAAGCGTTAAAAGTATCATTGCTTGATGGATAATAATAATTTATTTTTAAACATAATGCAAATGTAACGAATGCTTTTTTGCATCATTTTGCTTCTATAAGGCAGTATCTTCCCCAATAAGTTCGGGCCAACGAGTAGAAGAATTACAAGCACAGCGACTTTGTACTACATAGTTTGTGATAGTACTCTTCTAGTCGCGCTATACGAGCCTGGGGAAAACTGCCTAGGGATAATATCGTGCAAATGAAAACTGTTAACTTCTTTCGTGAGAATTTAAAAACAAATTATTGCTTCAAATTCTTAAGCAATAACCATTATTATGCGCAATAGATATTTTTGTTACCGAGAAGTTTGCACTTCAACTATTACGTTCCTTTTAGTACAACACAACTTGCCGTATCTATGGTTTGTATTTTATTTTACATGAGCATTGACTATTGTCCACAAAGCTCGCATATTAATCTAGTTACTGATCAAAAGAAGACCTCTAAATATGGGCCTATATATAGAGCATCTTTTTCTATCATTACGAGCCAACCTAATTCTGTGTTATTAATTAATTTCAGATCAAACATCGCGCATGCTTAGACGACATTTATTTCTATATCCGAAGAAGCAGACGTATGATAATACGACAGACTTCTTAGTATGCTCGAAGGATAAGAAAAAATAAAAGAGATGGAATGTATCTCGCAGGTGAGGACCTCAATGGGGTAAGTAGAATTTATCGCTATGCCCCAGCATAACTGTTTTTGTAGTAGGGCCGTCTCATATTTTTTATTTCTTTCTATTTCAGAATTATCGTCATTTATGAAGGCAAAAAGAGAACCCTTCATTATTATTATTATTATTGTTAAAGTACACTGGCATCCTCAGCTCTTTTTAATTTGCTTATTTGTTATTCATAAGCACAGTCGGACAAAATATCCCAACAAGCAGCGAACTGGTTTCCGATATCATACTAGCACTAAGCTTCAGACCTAGAACGTAAAAAAATATAATAAACAGCTTCATCCACTCACATCACATGTAGCCATACTTTTTTATACTGTTCATCGATGTGAATATTACAGGCATGGCTAGATAAACACACGCGTACACAAATTCAGCACATGAGCATATTTTATTGCACTTTTCATCCCTGGAAATATTACGGCAACGGTAAGATCAAGAGACACCGCATGATGATGCGCTACACAAACACATACCACGGACATACATACGGACACAGGCACATTCACATGCAAATACGAGAGACTGCCTGCCTCGCTGTATATGTGCGCTTCTGAAGAGGCTTATTCAGCGTCTGACATGCGCATCTAAATCTCTTGCACCAGTTGATAAATGCCTTCTTTTTTATAGCATGGATGCTCCAGGCCTACCGAGTACGCTATGTTCAGTGATAGGCCTATTCAATTGTTGGTGTTGTATGTATGGTAAAATTGAGCCTCTCAATATAATATGGTTGTTAGATTTTGTTATTTACGATCATGAGCATTTCACATCTGCATGCTTTACTGAATATTCGTATGGAAATATTAGCATATGTACCCTAGTGGATACTCTGAATATTGTCTTAGAAATCAAGCATGGATGAGTAGAACACTTGCTTCACTGAATGTTTGTGTTCAATAACAAAAACTTTTCTCTATTGCCACTTATAACGGCTAGTTCTTGCCTTCTGAACTACGATCAGACCTATTTTCCTTCACCTATGTGATCCACTCCCCGTATCCAGTATCATCTTGCCACATCCTACGGGTACGTAGACCTATTTCTCAAGACAGATTCTTACCGTGAGAATTAAAATTAGGAACTATTATTCTGACCCATGCAGTACCAACGCGTATACTTCCTGCAACGCTTACCTATATACACGTTATACGGCCGTATAAACTCTCCTTACTAAGCTTATTATCTATTTTTCTTGAACCTTCCTTCTTTGCCCTATCCCCGCAAAGTGCAACATTTTCTTGTGATGTACAAGTATACATACTTCCTACGACCAATATGTACTGTATATCTACTCGTCACATGACCAGTTTTCGCCACTTAAACCTACTTCTCACGACCTATACCAAACTCTCACTACCTAGTCCTACTTCTCACGGCCTAGATTTACTTCTCATAAGCTGTACTTATTTCTCACAACTTATACCTATTTCTCATGACCTATACCTACTTCTCATGACATATTGCTACTTCTCACAGCCTATACCTACTTCTTACTACCTATACCTATTTCTCACGACCTACACCTACTTTTCACGATCTATACCTACTTTCCACGGTCTGTACGCCACCTATACCTACATCTTGCCACCTATACCTACTTCTCGCCACCTATACCTACTTCTCACGACCTTTACCTACTTCTGCCCAACCCTTTGATACCCTCTTCACCCCTCACCCTCCACTGCACACTATGCATCATTCAAGTCACCTTAAGCATGAAGGCGCCTCACAATGATGCTGTACGCGCATTCAATGCTTCATGGCAGCATATTGAAGAAGGAATAAAGGCGCGGAGGAAAGCGTGCACGATCTAGGACGGTGCATCAATGGCAAGCTTCTAAAAAGGCGTAGGAAAAAGGTCAGGACAGAAATGGTTGCTTGCTCAGCACAATGGACAGGCCGGCGCAACGACAATGCCATTTGCATATGCCGACCCTGCCGAGTGGGCATCGAGGGGATGCCCGAGACGGGAGGTGGGGGGGGAGGGGGCATTGAGGAGTGGGTATATTGGAAGGGTGAGTTTCGTGAATACATGGATGAGTATAACGACAGTGACCTCGATATATAAATAGCAAGGCTGGTTAAAATAAGCGTGGTGGCAAGTTGAGGGATGAGTGTGGTCCAGATATGGTAGGTATATATATATTTAGTAGGCGAAGATGGATGCGGAGATAAATTAAAGACCGAGTGTGATCTGTGCGGCATATGAATATTAACAGAGTGTAGCACTTTAATACGGATGAGTGCTTGTATGTGGGAGAATGTTGTAGCATTAATGTGGTGAGTGGGATGGGATGAGACAGACTGAGAGTGATGAATGTTGAGTAAGATGAATGCATGTAGGTATACAGTGAGACGGTATCGTAATAGTGAAGTAGGGTAAAGAATGGGCATGATAGTGGCTTTCGGGTGTAGTTGGCGATGAACACGACACGTATATTGGCAGTATATATGGTAGGGTGCGATAAAGTGAATTCATGTTTATCAAATCTATGCATGACCTATACTTTACAACTCAATGTTAAATCTGACACTTCCTCCTAATGATATTGCACCAAAGTAGAGCTAAAATACAACAGTAATGGTACAAAAGAATAATCTATATAAAACAACTGTAAAAATGGTGTACTGTATCGTGGCGTTGCTTCCCTCGCACGACTCGCAAACCGTATATGAACGAATTTTTCTTCCGTAAAGAGAACCATTGAACACACTTATTAATTCGCATATAACTAAACCAAGGTGTACTGGTTTCAGTTAAACTTAGCTTACCACTTGGAATTTCTTCACGTAAGCGTACAGTATGTGCACGCAGTTGCGTGTCGGCATGCATAGAATGCTCAGGAATGTGCACGCTATGCACAGCCCGCTACCCGGCGCACATTATGCATACCTACATAACAGCATCGCCGCAAAAAAGGGCCGGCAATGCAGTTCGCAGGTGAAAAAAGTGGCACAAAAAAACGTTGGTTTGGAAAACATAATTGCCGAGCCCTCGCTTCTGAAGTGGCGGTGTACCGACGCATTAAGAAAAAACTTTATAAAAAACATTACAGGCGCGTTTGTTTGTGTTGCCGCTGACACAACGTCAAAACCGAGGAAAATCTCACCGCCTGACTACAAACTCCGAAGCCAAAAAAGCGGTATTTTTACTAATGTAGAAAGGAAAGTCAATGCGAAGGAGAATAATAAACTTATAACAGTGAATTCAATGACAAACGGAACGCATGTATACATTAGTTTCGTCATCTAGGTATAATGCAAAATTTCTTCGAGTATGCAATTCGTGAAAAAAATATCACTGAACTCAAATCACTAACGAATGCTGTCCATTTCCTCGGGCGAGTGTTAGTTTGAATAAAAAGTAAATATGCTTTATTCGCTAATAGGTTACAAATGAGGTAATAAAATTAAATTCAAGCTGCGAGAGTAGCTGTTTTTCGTATTTTATCAGAACAATAATTTTAAAATAACTTGTAAAAGACCCACACATACAGTAATGAAGCTGATCATTTATTTTTCATAGAACAATGTTTTTTAGAGGACTTTGAAGAACCTTGCAAATGCAGTAAAATAGCATTTTACTGTTAGGTTAAACAAAAATTTTTGTATTACTAGCAATATTCGACGTGGACCCTGAGAAACGCATTGCAGGAAAGAGTTAACTTAATATCGAAAAAATTTTCCCTTAAACAAGACTCTTCTTCCGAGCATTGTAATTTTAGGTCGATGCAGCACGGTGAATAATTTACTTAAATATTTTACTGCAATTTAGTAATTTGGTTTATGGTTGTGATTACAGTAGAATATAGTAGTGTATGAGAGATTAAAGTCGATTATGGATGATGAAACAATATGGTAGATATGTCGACCATAACATACCGTTGATTTTAAAATATTTAGGTCGATATTGGTGGAGGCAATATTGGTTGTTTATGGTTGGTCAAGAAACGAAGGTCTATGGTCGTACATGGATG
>LQNS02020117.1:1742135-1755282 GCA_001587735.2 Parhyale hawaiensis | reverse complement strand
AAAATAATCATTTTATAGCTTCTCAGCAAGACCGCAGTGCTAGTATACCTTTATAGAATCCTTGTTAGTCTTTTAAACAATGGCCAGTCCGTTCTTTAAGAGTTAATTAAGCATGTGGGTTGCATACCCAATATAAACTGACAGTATTTTCGCCATTCCTACACTGTTTTAACCATCGTTGCTACTCTACTTCGTAAGAGGCTACTGTTGATGTATCTCTGTTAGAAAAGTACAGGTAAACAACCAATATCTATGGCAGTGAGCATGGGATGAAATCACTTTTTATCTACAGTTCTAGTAATGGAAAATGTCAAGGTCTATTTTTCAGAATTTTAAACTTCACGCGTTATATCTCGTTTAATCGTGCGACTGGTGTATGTCGGGGCCGCCGCCGTGTAAGTTCGGTGAGATACGTGCAAAAGCCGCTTAGAATCCAAAAATGCCCAATGGTCAGACATATGCTCTAAATAACAAAAAAAAACTCCTTAATCCGTTTTGATGTGTAGTGTTAGGAAATATTGATGAGTTCGCAGTTTATTAAATTGAGGAAATAATTACAGGTATTACGTCGTTCAACTTTTAAAAAGAATATTTTCCTGGGATAGTACCGACCTGCACTACCAAATCCCTCTCCCCTCGTACTCTCCCTTGAAAGTTGAGTTATTACCCTCTCCTTCTTCAAAATAAATTTACAGAAACTAAAAAGGAGCTACTTCAGCTTACTTAATACGGCGAAGACAGCTGTATATTCTTGTTGCTTCTTCAAGCAAAATGCTTAATTAAAAGAATTTTCTTCATTAAGAGCACTTCCTATAGTTTCCTAATAGCTTCTGTTGAAATCAGTTAGATTTTCGGCTGAAAGCCAAGCCTTAGGTGGTGTGGGGTAGAAACCTGACTCTTGAACCCTAAACTCCCCCGTAATATGAGGTTTAGTTTGCAAACTATTCAGCATTCCTCGTTCCTCAATCTCTTCCACCCTTCGCCTGCCCCTCACATATAGATGTCAATGTACGTGCCCCTACAGTTGTCCAAAATATTTAGCAGCCTTCATTCCTCGCTTTCCACCCTACATCGTTTGTTTAACATCGTATTTTACCTCAAGCCCTTACCGTATAAAGTAAAATGTTTATTTCTCGCAAGGATTAAGCTATTAATAACAGCCAGAAAAGTGTACCATGTGCGTTTATGACTTAATATGAGATTCAACTTCCAGAAAGTCTGTCAGTTTTTTTTTTTCATCTTTTACCACACTGTTTCCTCCTTCACACAAACATACAGATAATACTCACAAGCAAACACATACACACACACACACACACAAGTCCCCTCACCTACCCTCGCGTGACGGACCCAGTCTCCGTGTCGCGGCGACCAGCAGATTTGTTGTCATTATGTGATCCTGCGACATCTCCATTACCGCCAGCTGGATCAGACGCTCCATAGCCCTGTTTGGATCTGGAGATTTATTCTTAGCTCCACTCCGGTCCCACTGATTCGTTAGAAATGACAACACCCTGTAGGCCAGTCTCTTTTTTTAACATATTTCATAAGGGGCTTATAAATATGCTCTTGCAACACACAGAAATATTCTTGGTGGGAATTCCCGCATAGTCCTATTCCCGTTCTCCCAATAACTGGGGATTTTTATTTTGCCTTTGCACTGCAATCTCGATATCTGGGGGTTTCTTAAGTACTTCTATGCATCGTAGTCCCAACAGGTGAGACATCTCACTCACACCTACCCACCGCAGCACCGATCTATCGTAAGTCAAGAACTTGTACCATATTGCAATTAATCAAGATATATTTTTAGGTCACAAGTATGCAATATAGTATTCTTGTGCACACGCAACAGCATAACTTGCAGGGAGTTTGGAACACCAGCCAAGTATGTAAAGTGCGTGTGCCCTGAAGAAAGTTAATAAAGTTGAGACACTGAAGGTGTCATCCATTGGCATAGCAAAGTCGAGTAAGCCCGCAAGGCCTGACTCTTCTGGTACTATACTCTGGGTAGTCGAAATTTCAGTCGTGTCCCACAAAATATAGACTTTGGAACGCATCAGATGAAATTAGTTTGCAGCTAACAACTGCAACGCGATTCCATGTGGCGATGCGAAGGTGTGCTTCTAGTGCTCCGGATAAGTCTAGCCTTGCGGGTTTCGTTTAACTCAACCTTGTCTCGCCAATCAATGACACCTTCTCTATGTATGCGGTGTGTCATTAACATAGCATTAGAAAAAATATATTTTTATTTTACCACTTCAATGACTTTTAACAAGTGTTCACTCCAACATACTTGCCGAGCGCGGTACTCTATCGCTTCCAGTTTTCAAAAGAAGGCAGTATTCACACAAATATTATAATGGGATATATTTACTTCGCTAACAGTAGCTCTTCAAAGCATTTTGAAGCATAGGAGGCGTGCATTATTGCTCCCTCTTGCGGCTGATGAGCGAAAAATTTAAAAAATGTTCGTAATATTTCTCTGATTTTGAAATTTGATGTCATTTTGATTTAATTTCCTATTAAAAATAACTGTCTTCCCTTGGATTTATTAAGCCATGGTATTGTACAAATAAATATAGCAAATATATAAAATAGTCCTATATCTGTACTATACTGGTGTTAGAACAGCTAGTATTTATGTATGATGGAATTCTGTTTATGTTGTTTGTCTCTTTTAATTTCGAACCCCCAATCTAGTCACAGCTGCGTTCATTTTCAAATAGTGGCATTGAAAGAGAAAACAGGAAACATCCTCTATCGGTTGATGAGGAAGTGGATGATTAAATCGCACTATAGCTGAGCCACAGTTGGAGATATTAGAAAGTGAGAGTTACGTCTGTTGGAGCACAAATGTTAGAGGCGGAGAGAAGACACCAAGTCACCTGGTGGATGACAGATGGGATAATAATGAAAGGATAGCTCACGCAATCCATGTTGCCGCGTGGTGCAGTGGCTTGCTTCCGTGCATCCTGAAGCATTACATGCAATTGGATGACGGTAGGTCTACGAGTATTACATGCAATTTACATTGATACATGCTTTATTATAGCGAGATGCAAAATTACCTTCATAATTAATAGCTTTCGCGCTATTACCACTATAGCTAATACACACGTCCTTATTTTTTCAGTTACATATAGTGTATGACATATGATACGTACTACACGTAACGTAAATGCATACGCCCATACCTGCTGAATTTTCCTGAAGTTCAATTTTATGTATTGAATAGTATGTACTGGCTTTGTACTATAGTGCACGAACAATATTAATTTTTTCTCATTTTGCAATATCATCTTTGTAATTCAAGTACAGTGCATTGTATGAGGTATCGCATAAATCCTTTATACGTTTGTGGGGTTGCAATTTTAAGTTACATGACTGCAGTGTCAGTTTGTTTGCTATTGTATGAATGAAAGTATATGTACTTAACTTATGTCCGGAAACGCAGCTCAGTGTCTGTAACTTAGGAATATTATGTTTTTCTTCTCATTATATATAATACATCATGGATGTTTCACAAGTTAGCAAAATTTCAACTTCTCTCCATATGTATGTAATGATGTCATCAGTGTATTGCATTAACAATTCTGAAATATTAATTAATTTTAATAAAGTTTCTATGTATAATAAATTCATCAAATCAGTTTTCTTAGATACAACATGTTTGGGCAGCTCTGGGTGTAGTACCGCACGAGGGCATCGCAATTAGGAACATTATTAATAGATATAGTTTGTGCATAGACGTACGAATATTTCTCCCTGTTACATAAAAAGTAACCAACAGGGTGTGGCAATCGAAAGTGAAACGGGTTTTTTGGGTAAACTGTTGGTCGATATATGTAAATTGCCATGTGGACAAGCGTATTGTGGTGGTCGGTCTAACTACCTCCGCTAAGGAGGTTGTGTTTTGCTTTGTGGGACTTTGTCCATCTCTTTATCTGTTTGTTTGTTTGTCTGGCACGTTGTCTGTCACCAAAATAACTCAAAAATTTAGGGACGGATCTCTATGAAATTTACAGAGTTTTGGTATGTTAGGAAGACAGATGGTTAACTTTTGATGAAGATCCGTCACCCATCTGTTTGTTTATTTATCTGTTTTTTCTGTGGCAACCTAACTAAAACAATTACGAAGTGACCTTTATGAAATTAGCAGAAATTGTTAGCAATGTGTACGAAGAGCAGCTGGCCACATTTTTGTGACGATTTGTGTCTCCGGTTCTCAGCTTAAGCCGTTATGTTCATCAGTAACAGAAGCGAAACGTTATGAACGAATGCTCATGAAATTTGTAGAAATTGCTAGAAATATTGAAAGGCATACGTGCGGCCAAATTTTAGTGATGATCGGCTCTCCCCTTTGTGCGTTTGACAACACGCGTGTACGTGTTTGTCTTTGTGCTTGTCAGAACATATATAACTCACCAAGTTCCCTACGGATCTTTTAGACAAATACAGGACCTGTTATCTCAACTGGCACAAATGAACCAATTTTGGTAGTGGCAGAAGGGAAATCCTGGTTTCACGACCAATTTGAATTTTTGGTTAACATTACCTTGCTTGACGGAGGGATGCGCTTTCAGAGTGCTACTCCATTTTTAGCATTTAGCTCTCTACACAATATGAATTTTATGCCGTAAACTAAGTTATTTTCTCAAACTTTATACCCAATTTTCAGCATTTCATTGTCATTATTCCATTAGACACTTGAACAATACGTTTGTGTCTTATGAAAAAACGACGTTATCATATTTTTTCTCATCTAAATAATTATTAGTTTTTGTTAAGGCAACTGCACCTTTCACCGAATTTTCCCCATAACCTATGCCATGCACCCCACGATATTAGCTGTGCCTATGTTATATTTTTATTAATATCTATTCAATTACATCAATAAAGTAATGATAAAACTGGAGCACCGGGCACACCGAGGGGCTACACAACGCCACGTGACAACCAGCTAATGCTATACGCACGAACTGTACAACATCCCGCAGGACACTTCCGTTACATGCGGCAGCGTGACGTGTCTCTGGGCGGAACACGTTACGAATGATAACTGGTGACATCCTTGTAACGACTATATAAGAGTCGCGTAACATCTCCGTTACAGCTCTGACAATGAACTTCGCATGTATGGGACGATGTCTGTGTATATGTCAATGCTACAATTGCTCCCTTAATTCTGCGGTTCTTCGCTTATGGGTAACGGCCGATGAAATAAATACAAGGAACTTTGCAGGTACAAAAAAGAATAAATAACTGAAAATCCGACAAGGAATGTTATTAGCTGATACTGTTCATATAAATGACTTCTTCTTTAAAATGATAAAATGGGAAAAATCCGTAAAGATGGCAGTGATGATTTCATGAGAGGTTACGATGCAGAGATAATAACACGCCGCTATCTTTTGCTCGATCGATAAACTAAAGTAATATATAGCTCTACGTTACCATATTTGTAAGTCTTTCTTTTCTGTATGAGTTTAATATAGAATTATACACAATGTGATTCATATTCGGTGTGGAAAACGCGGACTATGCTTCCTCCTACCTCTCCACGGGGGCTGTTGGGGCTGAAAGAAATGGAAGCACGAAAATTACAGATTTCAAAATGCATGCAAAATATTTGAAGTGCAGCTGTTCACCAAACAGCAGTGGTGTAAAGGGAATAATATAATGTTTGAACATAAGCTGCAGCGCTGCACGGGGCAAATGTGCTCAGAAGAGCAGTTAGCTGTACCACAATCCTTCGTGTCATTCAGCAGGACTGTCTGACCCATGCCGAAAGAAAATGCTCGAGTTCTCACCGAAACCCACCGCAGCATAACATAACCTCACACGTCAATAGTGTGTTAATCACTGAGTCAGATAAGACAATGCGCAGATCGACACACAGGCAGCAAGGAACGCTGTCGCCGATACGTCTTCGCTTTCGCGTTACTCCGGCGGATTCTAAAAAAAAAACGAGAATCCAATTCGACCAGGAGGCAGAATTTGCAGAGCAGATCCACAGCTCATTAAATTACAGATAAATCAAATTAAACAACGTGGTAGAGTCACTTAAGCAACACACAAGCGTAATCATGTATTTTCTATGTGGATGCAGCACCCAAAACGTTATAGGGGCGCATTACCCTGAGGAAGATAATGTAGGGAGAAGATTTACAGTCGGCCTCTAGATTACCGCTGGTGGAGAGTCAGTGTTCGTCGCTACTGAAGAGGTGAAACAAGCAACATAATTTAACACAGACGTAGTTACCCGCCTCAAATATCTGGGTTTTCACTTTTTATTCTCAATCATTTAACCAGAGCACTTCGTAGTGGGCCGTTTGAATATATTCTGTTGGCAAACATACATGTAGCGTCCTATACGTAGGGCATCGAAGTAGTTGTATTCATGGGCGACAGAACTGTAGTTTTTGTCATAGTGAAGTAAGTTAATACGAGAAACCGATGTTTTTGTGCGTTTTTATATCTCAGATTTTGTATTGCGCCCTGCATTCTAATAATTCTGACGTAGCCAGTACGCTATAAACATATTAGGGAACTCTACGCTAATTATAGCTACAGTGAATTCTGGACACTTAGTTGAAGAAGTAATGTGTGCTATATGAGGATTACTGTACTTGTGCAATTAGTCGTGCAGTCGTTACTGAAGCCATAAACATACCACTGCTCACATCAGCTGGCTGATGAATACGTCACTTCCGTCACTCCTGACCCTGTTGAGGATCTCGAGAGCTTTCAAAAGTCATGTAAAGCTAATTGTTATCTTCACGTGTCTAGCTTCATCACTGTTAGCAAAATGCTAAGCTTGATTGTATATATCGTAAATGAGAAAGGTTACGTGCACTGTGGTTATAAATCGTTGTCACCAGATATTTTCCGATACAACTTCTAGATCTGTAATGGTACACTGGGCCGGAGTAACGAATACACACACAGACAAATTGAAGTGTTGCCACCAGCCTGCGCGTGCGCGAAGGAGCGGCGACGGCAACACCGACCCGACTGTCGACTACCGAACCGCCGCACAACCGCCTCTTGTGGCGGCCACCGCCGCACAGGGTCCCAGTGGCTCCGGGGGCGGGCTTTGCGGTGTGACGTCACTGCTGGCCTCCCTTGGTGACGTCACTGCTGGCCTCCCTTGGTGACGTCACTGCTGGCCTCCCTTTGTGACGTCACTGCTGGCCTCCCTTGGTGACGTCACTGCTGGTCTCCCATGGTGACGTCACTGCTGGTCTCCCTTGGTGACGTCACTGCTGGCCTCCCTTGGTGACGTCACTGCTTGCCTCCCTTGGTGACGGTCCCTACTGGCCTCCCTTGGTGACATTACAGTACTACCCCCATTCGTAACCTCGAGCCTAGCTAGTGACGCGACCATTACAAGGTAACAGCGGTTACTATATAAACCAAGTCCAGTATTTCAGCTTAGTAATCCGGGTGACAGTGACGTACGTTATTGCCAAGGAATTTAAAGTCTACCATCAGCAAAGTTCGAGAAGCAATTAATTACACGTCACTATCACGTCAGTGTTCCAAAAAGAGGTACAATTTTGACTAACGACCTCCAGTGTGCCGTGGAGCCGGGTTTACATAGTTTTTTGCTGAACGTGTTCTTTAAGCTAATCGTGCGAACCCGTTGCTGTGTTGTTGAAGCAGCAGTGATACCAACCCCCATCAAGCGTAATGATATCGTTCAGATTCTAATTAGGGACTTATTGTGGTGCATCTGTGGGAAGCTAGATGTATGAGCATGAAGCAATACTCCTCCAACCTGAGAGGGAGCAGCGAGTTTGCTTCCCTGGACTAATTCGCTATAGATGTGAGCAAGACTAAATCTATGATTGTCAGTCGGTCTTGGACACTTTTATCCCAGCATCCACCTCGGAAAATAGATTATACTGTGCTTCAGGGCTGTAGCTCTCTTGAGATTTTCGGTGTTCTCTTTAATTAGAAATTAACGTCTAAAGCGCATATCTACCGTCTCGTGTCATTTGCTTCGAGTAAGCTCGGTATTCTGCGTAAGGTTAGTGCTGTCTTCGGTGACAGGGATATAGTTCTGCTATATTCATGGGAGTATTGCCCACCGGTCTGGGCTACGGTGCTGACAGTCACTGGATCAATTGGACCAAGTCACGTGGACTTTGTGTCAGCTCAGCCCGTAGGCTGTGTGCAGAGAGTTATCTGGTGAATCTGTCCCATTGATTGGCCGATACGTTCATGTTTTATAAGGTATACAGCAATAACGAGACATTGGTTGCACTCTTCTATCCCTGCACTCAAGTTTTTTGGGAGCAACACACGAGTTGCAGCATGCTTATGTCCACCCCTTTACATTAGAGACTATTTGGTGCCAACCAACCAGTTCAGACTGTACGTGTTTTCAACCCTGGTCTGTTCTCACCCGAAATTTGCTTCTGGGATTCTTGTTCGGCTGTGCAGATCTGCATGCGTTTAAGTCAGCTATAATCTTTTTTCGATGACATTTTCTTAGTAGCCTCTTGTGTTTACTTGTGTTGCATGAAGCTTCATTTTGGTGGCATTACCTGTCCGTAGAAGACCGGGCGTGTAGTTGTAATAAAATTAGCGTGTATGTACACAGCTTTCTGATTTTTTGATTAACTTTAGATTTTAAGAGTCATCAAAAACATCAAAGGAGGCACTTGCATACGCCAGCTGATTAGCTGGACTGCTCACACAGTTGTTTTTACACGGACAGAAAATGCTGTTCTTGTTAGTAGCTCTGCGAACACATTCAACAGACTAGTGTGCGAAGGGTCAGACCACAGAGGTGTCTGGAGTCTCGATGTCTGCCTACGTCCCGACCGCCAGCAGAAAATAACAGTATGTATTAACTTAAATTATCTATAATGAAAATGACATGGCATCGAGCTTCGTCAGAGACATGTATTATAAGGCCTATACTGTGTTTTAATTACTGCGTAGATGATGCATATCGAAGTCCCTAAGCTATTATTAATTCAATAGAAGGTGTAGGCTTCTCTGGACGACGAATAGTAGGCACGAGTCAAAATTTTGTACGCGCTAACTTTAGGTCATGCCGTTTCAGTTGAAATTCAATCTTTCGGTTAATGCAACGTACTTGTGTTGCTGGCCGTCAAAAAAATATCGTCAGAATTTAACTACTTCAAAAATCGAAATTCTCGTTTCCTACGCTCGGCTTCAGTTTAGGGAAATATCTTCCAATATTTTCCGTAGATTAATTGCTTAATTTATGGCTTTGCGTTCAGAAAAATATTTGTTGTGAAGAAGAAGTGCAATTTAGTATCTTTGCTACCACTAAGAGGTACTTGCGATGTTTTTGAAGATGAGATTTAAAGAAATTGGCAGGGGAATTTCAGATCAATTTTGTCCAATCTAATGTTGCAAATCGGTACATGAGAGAACAACCAAACAAGCAAACAACCAACAAAATAACTATAGTGGGTAAGAACTTTCCATGGACACACTCGGTGGTTCTTCGTGTATAGATAATACAGTAATTTAGTATTAATTAGCAAAGTAAGAAAATGAAAACTAGTCAACTTGAGTGAAAGTATTACAAACACTATGTATGCTAGATTTCGCTGGATATGAATCCTTAAATGAATAATTGAATGCTTGTTACACAGTGTAACGTATTTAGGGCGGCTAACCAGTGCGTAATATTTCTACTCACTACTCGGTGATTCAGCTAATCAGCACGTAATATGTAGTCATCGACTGATCATTAATTTTTGCAAATCATAGACAAAGATAGGCAACTAGTATGCTGACTAGCGAGGTAATTATAAATTATTACTCAATATTTTAATAATTACTATGTAATAAATAACAGTCAATGACCCTTACTGAGGGAGCATTAATCACGATCGATACCAGATAGCAAGCATCACGCGTGCACTACCCAACAGCTAGTCCCCCTACAATAAATACGAATCTAGATAATATTCTGGGCTTTTCCAGAGGCCTAAACCTCGAAGCAGTTTCTAAATTTGGCGGCCAATCAATCTGTTAGGGTCATTATCAAGTATTACTTAGGCTTCAAACTATTCATATCAAACTATGTTAATGATATCACTGACGTAGAGTTCGTAAAGTTCACGACTATATATGAAGTGACCATAAGATATCAAAGTCCATGAATAATCAAATATTCAAACATCATAAAACGTCTGTGAAAAATAACGTATCACAAATTACTACGTCAAGTCCAATTTTGGGTTGACAAAGAACGCATCACCAATATGGCCAATATTAATGCTGTGCTCACCATATGTAAAAAGTTTTTATAACTTTCTATTCATGACCTACTAATCAATCGATTCACTTTCAGAAACCGATAACTAACACACCTAGGATCAACAGTTTTATACTATTTTTTACTTTGTGAATAATCACTAATCATCGAGTAATCGGTAATCACAACGCGCCTACCAACATCAAACCAGTAATTAACCCTGCTTCAGTGGACCCCGATATCTCAAACAATCACTAAAAATTATCAGTTAATCACCAATCACTGCTTGAAACAGTCAGTCATTGAGAGTAAAATGTTCGCTTATTTAAAATATATAAGTTCCATTACATATTAACTAATCACCAAACACTCGATCAGTGAGAAATAACGGATAACTTATTTTCACACTTCAGCTAATGTTTCTACATATTAGTGATTAACAGATAAGCAAATATCAACAAATAAACAGCAGAGTATTGATTTCCAGGCGATTATGAATTTACGAATAATAGAGATTCTTAAACAAAAAACGGAGCATAAATCGAAGCGATCGTTATTTCTAAAAAAATAATTACCGATGTAAAAATTAGTTAATTACCTTCATCAAATGCTGATAGTCACAAAAGGATAAAGGATAACTTAGATCATAATATATATAAATATATATATATTTTTAATATGACTAATGATCAGTGTTATATATTAATCGACGCACATTAACTCCAACAGCTCAGAAGTCGCTAAACGTTTAGTGTGTTAAAAAAAAAATAACTCAAGCAATAATTAACAATTAATCGCTTGCTAATCAAACCGATCCCTCGTTATAAAATGCTTTCAATTGATAACTTTCCGTTGATCACTAATCAACAAAAGCGCTTTAGCAAGTAATTATTCTTTAATTTTGAAATATTCTCCAATTATCAAAAATAGCTAGTTATTATTGAGTCACTAATGAACAAAAGGTCATTAGCCAGCAACGTATAACTAATAATGAAATATTTTCTAAAATTGATAATTATCAATTAATCACTAATAAACAAACACTCATGAACCACTACGAGATCAGTGCCTAATCAGTAACTAATCACTAATGAGTGGCACTAATCAGTAGGCAAGACCCGGCCACTCCTGAGCACTGCACAGACCACACAGTGCGCTGGGGAGCGCAGCCCCAGTGTCTTAGTGTCAGACCCCCTCTACGCCCCCCTCGGGGGACTAATTAGTGTTCTAATACTCCAGCTTCTTAATTGCTCCCCCGCTACCCCCATTGTCACCCCTACAAACCCCCGAACTCACCCCCAGTTCGGGAAATCCCCCTACCAGCCACCCCACCTTGTCTGTCAACCCACCCCTAACCCTTTTGATTAGCTACTGAAAATGATGTAAAATGTTGCGTCTTAACACTTTCTAAAATACTTTTTCCTTGTGTTGCTTTCCTCATCATTACCTTAGTTGTATTCCTTGACTGCCCTGCATCCTGGCGAGGGAATGACATTGTGATACTACAAATAATACTTGTATAACTAGGAATAATAATAATATCAATAACACCGCAGTTGTCGATATAACTAGCCAATGACGTCTTTCGTGAAAATAACAACAATGGATCTCTGATATGGTATTTTTTTTTTTTTTAGCCCTGCAAAATGAGTGACTCTGAGGCAGTCACTAGCAGCGATGAATTGGATGATACATGCACTTATCAATCACTCACCATATAACCATAATAAATTGGCTCAAAATATGCATCAGGTTAGAACATCTAATTCGAACTATCATGTACTGCAGGCAAGGACTCGTTACTCAACCTTATTTCTTTTATTCGCAATCCCGAGACAAACGTATTCATTGAGCTCTCCCTGGCGACCAGCTTGGTAGCCAGTTAAATAATTAATTGATTATACTCCATCCCATCCTTTGATTAGCATAAGGCCCAAGATCGTTCTTAGATGATATTTTAAGCAATGCTTTTCCTCCGAGACACCAAAGTTTAAGTTGGTCAATGAATTGTTATAATTTAACCACTTCCAAGAACTGGTAGGAATGTGAACAGATATACTGCAAGATGAGACATTTTGATCCGGCTGTAGCGGTAATATTGCTATTGGAAATACAACAATGAATAGTTTACTTTAACTCCTAAATAAGAATGTAAAAAACTTATTTAAAAATAGCTTTCTTAACCTACAAATGGGAAGTATATTTTTAATATTAATTTTAGAAAATAAAACACCCATTAAGTTGGAGCTCGACTTTCCTTGATTTGATTATATTGGTATAAAAATAACAATTTTCGGGTTAGAATCGAGCCTTGTAGTTACTAAGAACTGCCGATATCCTTGGCCGTCAATTAATGCTCCAGACGCTGAAACTACCATTTAAATGATATTATCTATAATATTTACTTGCAAGTGCTTCTGCCCCAGACACGTAAGTGATATTTTAAATTATGACGTCTCACCGTCTTGCTGCTTGTTTTGTAGTTCAACCATACACAAGTGATTCAATGACAACCGATTCCGTTTCTTACTAACTCAAGGCAAATCCTTGCAAAATTGTAGAAATATGCATTTGAAGATAAGTATTTATATATCTCTATATGCATGCGTGAAAAGTTCTATTTTCAGTGAATTTTTCGAGCGTTGTCAAAAAATAATATAGAAAGAAAAAAGACAAATCGTTAAAATTAGGCCTGAAAAAATTATATTTATTTTTATCCATGAAAAAAATTTACCAAACCGTTAGTCACGCTATGCAAATCCTATTAATTATTTAGTTAGGCCTGCCAAGAATAGGCCTAAGTCTTCCCATTTTTTCTCTCGAGCTCACAGAAAATGTGCCTAGAATTTTTCTTCCGACAAGCATTTCAAAATCAAGTAACAAAATAAAGAAATGTGG
>LQNS02020117.1:1731440-1742126 GCA_001587735.2 Parhyale hawaiensis | reverse complement strand
AAATCCTATTAATTATTTAGTTAGGCCTGCCAAGAATAGGCCTAAGTCTTCCCATTTTTTCTCTCGAGCTCACAGAAAATGTGCCTAGAATTTTTCTTCCGACAAGCATTTCAAAATCAAGTAACAAAATAAAGAAATGTGGCGCTGTTGCAGCGGTGCTGGCGCCCTCTGTTGCGAGATTTGGCAACAGTGGAGCCCGGAGTGTTTGTGGCAACAGTGGACTGCTACGAGGGAAACTTTACTTCTTCAGCTTCGATGCATTATTATTATTCTGTAAATATTCCCACTTGTTACACGTAAGTATTAGTTACTGAATCTTCTAAATATTGGTGTATGGTAAAAACTTGATTATATTGATTATCTTTTAAATATTACCGTATGTTATACGCAAGTACAAAATAAATTACCTTTTGTACTATATCTGTGCTCTGTCCGGCAACATTAGTCGTGTTTCAATACTTTTATAACTAGAGCTCTCTGAGAGCACGTACCTCCGCCAAGCGTTAGCGAAAAATTCAAATTGGCTCTGAAGCCATGATTTTCTTTGTATTAACTCCATAATCTCATGATTCGCGCCTTTTGATAGTATTATTAGTCTCTGCAATTTACTTGAAGATCCGATCATAACTTTATGAGTAATGCTGCCAAGAAACATTATGACAAACAGAAATCAAGCATATAAACGAACCAACCGATCTGCTCCAAAATTTATTTATGTTTTTTGACAGTATGCTAACAAGTCCTGTAAATTTCATATAGATCCATTCCAAACTTTTAGAGTTCTGGCGCTAACAAGCATAGAATCAAAAACAGCGACAAACACATTAAAGAACTAACAGATCATCACAAATATTTCGTCATTTACTCTTCGTAATAAACCTAACAACTCAGGTAAATTTCATGAAAATCCGTAAATACCCAATCAGAAATATATAGGCATTTATCCGATGTTATCCTATGCCGCTCACTATTTACTCATAGGCATCCGATAAACGCCTATAAATTTCCCACTGTATCACTTTTTCAGTTATGGCATTGACAAAAATGAGGCAGACAAACAAACAAACGGATGAACGACTCTTCACCATAAGTTAATCATCTAGCTGTCCCTCCTAACATACTTTACAATCCTATGATTTTCATCAAAATCCGTCCATAGCTTTTTGAGTTTTCTTGAAAACAGACAAATAGAATAATACCGAAACAGAATAATAGACAGGTAGACAAACTTGGCGAAAACAATTATTTCCTTAGGCGGAATTAATTAATTCTATAAGGTAGGCTGAAATAATTGTTGATAGCCTAAGTCATTTCTTGAGCTATAAATTATGCTGTTATCTATTGCTTTATAAATTTCACTGTTTCAGTGATAATAATTTAAATAATTTTCTGAACTATGAGTTATTTTCAACTGAACCTTATTTATATTGGTTCTACGTTATCTTATCATGCATTAGATCTGTCTACTTACCTTTTAGTGACATTTAAATGACAGTTATTTCCTAATAATTTCCTTAATTATTAAGAATCGACAATGCTACAATCTGTTGAAAACATGTATTAGTGTTGGGCTTGGAAGAAAAGAAGAGAGGTAATTAGCATCTATCATTTTGCCTTTAATTCGTCAGTTGCACACTGCAAAATCATTTTCATATAAGCCCAACATTTACAATTTCTAGGATTATCTTCTGCTAAGCCAATCGTTAATGAATTACAATTTTTATATATATATATCTGGCAGAAGCGAATTTATAAAAGCCGTTTTCAATGCTATATGTACCCGTCGCGTGCATGCGTTGCTGTACTTCTTATCATAAGCTATCGTTTGCCAATTGTGAAATGATGTTTGTCTTATTATATATTATTTGCAAAGTGTAAAATGTTATGTAGTTGACATTTTTCATTAGTTTTCCAAACCGAAATTCTTATGTTGCACTGTTACCATGCAGTATCCGTGGTTTGCTAATAAAGAAGCGTCTATATATTTTTACTATCAACCATTTATGATAATCGTAAAATAATATTTTATGGAGCGTGATATTGCTGGTTACAAGTATGGATGGGAATTTTATTAGTGGCTCATTAGAGTTCATAACTTCATAGTGATAATGAGCACTTGCAAAAATTCATAACACTGATGTAGCTATATGTATATTAGAGCAGCAAAAAGCATAAACTGAGCTTTAGACGATATATATAACTACTAATTAAGGATCCGATGAGGAGCCTGTAGTTACAATATAACGCTGTTTCAAGTTCGCTTTTGGCGCAGTAAATGCAGTATAGCCTGAGACGGTCCCACAAGGCAGTAAAATGCAAGTATATATAGTTACGGCTGAAGTAACGCAGCTACGGCTAGTGGTAATGAGTGGTTTTGGCGCTACGTTTTGCCATAATTGCCGAATAGATCAAAAAGCAGATATATGGTGAATTGAAAAGGACATATTTTCTTAAGTCTAAAAACAACAGCCTATTTGTACTACACAGCATTAATTGGTCTGGCTATATAAATCTTTATCACTTCTTAACTGGATAAAGCTGTGGGAAATTTGATACTTGTTCTATATATGAAGCAATATTTACTTTTTGTAGACTTATTATCTACGGTAAATAAAAATACATGAACCATTTTTTTAGTGGGAAACAAGTGAGAGCTTATAAGCAACAGATGATTGACAAAAAAATCATATGACGTGCCTCTCAGTACGTACACCTGGAGAGCAACGAGTCCAATATAAATTTTATGTACGTAGTTCTGAGTGAAATACCATCCCCTTAATACAGGTGATATTGCACAGTCTCATAGTTTCGTTTAGTTTAGTTTATTCGTATTACTTTTACTTGTTCCAAAAGGCGATCCATAAGTCTGTCTCAAGATTTCACAGTTGAAACGGTTTCTTCATTTGAATCAAATGACTGCCATGAGGAATTTCCGAGGATATCGATATGACAGATGCTAAATTATTGTCAATTCAGTATTATTTTAAATTTAAAAAATACTGCTAGTACCTTCCGAAAACTACACATTTTGATAAAAGCCGAGCAAGAGCATTTATTTTTCCCATGGTGATTTGTCAGGTTCTTATAAAAAATAACACTGGCTATAAAATGTCAATATGATATGTGAAGCTAATTAATCTATATTAATAATAGATTACAATTCCAGCGTTTTCCTTTGCCTCCAGTTCCAGGCAGTGTCCTTCGCTGCCTCCAATTCTAGACAGTGTCCTTCCCTGCCTCCAATTCTAGACAGTGTCCTTCCCTGCCTCCAATTCTAGACAGTGTCCTAATTCCTTGCTTCCAATTCTAGACAGTGTCATCCCTGCCTCCAATTGTAGACAGTGTCCTTCCCTGCCTCCAATTCTAGACAGAGTCTTCCCTGCCTCCAATTCTAGACAGTGTCCTTCCCTGCCTCCAATTCTAGACAGTGTCCTAATTCCCTGCTTCCAATTCTAGACAGTGTCATCCCTGCCTCCAATTCTAGACAGTGTCATCCCTGCCTCCAATTCTAGACAGTGTCATTCCCTGCCTCCAATTCTAGACAGTGTCCTTCCCTGCCTCCAATTCTAGACAGTGTCCTATTTCCCTGCTTCCAATTCTAGACAGTGTCATCCCTGCCTCCAATTCTAGACAGTGTCCTTCCCTGCCTCCAATTCTAGACAGTATCCTACCGAGCCTCAAATTCCTGACAGTGTACCTACTTCCCAGCCAAGCATACCAGGCAGTGTCCTTCCCTGCCTCCCAATTCCAGATATATAGTATCCTTCCTAGCCTCCAAGCCCAGACAGGATCCTTCCCTGCCTCCAATTCCAGACAGTGTCCTTCCCTGCCTCCCAATTCCAGACATATAGTATCCTTCCTTGCCTCCAAGTCCAGACAATATCCTTTCTTGCCTCCAATTTCAGATAGTATCCTTCCCTGCCTCCAAGTCCAGACAATATCCCTTCCCGCCTCCAATTTCAGATAGTATCCTTCCCTGCCTCCAAGTCCAGACAGTATCCTTTCTTGCCTCCAAATCCATATATTATTTTCCCTGCCTCCAAGTCCACATATAGTATTCTTTCTTGCCTCCAATTCCAGAGAGTATCCTTCCCTGTCTCCAAGTCCACACAGTATGCTTCCCTGCCTCCCATTTCACACAGTATCCTTCCCTGCCTCCAAGTCCACACAGTATCCTTCCCTGCCTCCAATTTCACACAGTATCCTTCCCTGCCTCCAATTTCACACAGTATCCTTCCCTGCCTCCAAGTCCACACAGTATCCTTCCCTGCCTCCAAGTCCACACAGTATCCTTCCCTGCCTCCAATTTCGCACAGTATCCTTCCCTGCCTCCAAGTCCACACAGTATCCTTCCCTGCCTCCAATTTCACTCAGTATCCTTCCCTGCCTCCAAGTCCAGACAGTATCCTTCCCTGCCTCCAAGTCCACACAGTATCCTTCCCTACCTCCAAGTCCACACAGTATCCTTCCCTGCTTCTAAATTCAAACAGCATCGTTTCGTACCTCCAAGTCCAGACAGCATCCTACCCTGCCTCCAAGTCCAGACAGTATCCTTCCCTGCCTCCAATTCCACTCGTACCTTCCCTGCCTCCCAATTTCCGCCTAATGCTATCTCTGCTCTGATCAGATATAGGCCTGGGACAGCGAAGGCCTACACGCTGCAGTATCAGATTTTTCGTCCTTTAAAGCTGTTCTCTTTTTCACCGCGGAAAACTCCTACTGCGTGTAGAGTTTTCCATGCAATCAAAGGAGTTGCAAGTTCCTCAATGAAGGCAAAGTATATACGTGGGAATATTTTTTTGTCATAAATATGCGCAAAAGCAGAATTAGTATGTTCTAAAGCCAACATGCTTTTTGCTTTATAACAAAGGAACATGCGTGGTTCTTCATCACGCAAGCCCAAGAAAGTGCAGTGTTTTTTCATCTGTAACTATAAGTACACACATATAAAGAGCTGCCATCCTTGTATTTCCGGTGCTAAAAAGAGAAGCATGATAGATTATAATACTATAATACTATTTTTAGCCCATATATAGCAGCTCGGCTTCATATTAGTAATGTCCAGTGCAACCATCTCTTGAGTCCTTGAACCTAGGAAGTCCTGTGCATCTCTTCAATCATAGGTCTGCACTGTGATAACCTATTAATAACCTATTAATTAACCTATTAATCTGAGAACAACACTACTTTGGACGGTTCACACGTGATACATTATGAGAGGAAAGGTGCACAGGTATAGTTATTTTCTGATAGAAAAACACACTTAGATATAATTCTTATAATTATCAGTATAATATGTAAAGTGACAAAAAATATAGTAGATTGTCTCTGGATCCTCAAATTTACATGAGTAAAACGACTTAACTTGAAGCGATAACTGCACAGCTGCCGTACCATTAATTAAATAATCGCAAGAATACCTCAATATATATTCGCCGGTGCATAAATATTGTGTGTTAGCAAATTTATTAAGATGTTCAGCCCAAATTATTTAGGCCAGAGGGATGCAAGTGAAATTCAGGTCCATATCTCCCGCCATAGAGTGTCATCGGTAAAGTGCAGTTCATGAACGAGAGAGAACTCATCAAAACTTACTCAACTTGTGTACCAATTGCAGATCGGAATAAATCTTACTCAAGAGACCTATCAGAAGCCTTTTAAATCTTGAGCTTAGAAGCCCTCGCTCAGAAAATGAATATCGGGGCCATATCTCAGCTCGTATAGGCTTATAGAGCACAAATTGCAAGCAGCCTTCCCTCGGTCTCATAGGCCTATTCCCTTGCACAGCAAATGAAGTCTCACCCACCTCATACCTTAGCTGGGATAGGCCTATCCTCCTTGGATGAGCAGACAGCGTCATTTTCTTACTCGAACCCTCACTTTTAGGCCTACTTTCCCTCATTTTCTGTGGCATTATTGCCTCATTTTGTGATTTAGGCCTGCGGCAACTGAGGCCTCTCCCTCGGGTGCCAAAGTTGCCAGATGCCGCCAGCTGCTCTAATTAACGGTGTCCCCCAATCTCCCCTCACTGTGTCTCCCTCCCCACCTCCTCATACTTACCCCTACCCTCAGTCTCCTTTAGAATAAGCCGCTTTTCTTTTACAGCCTGACGCTCATATCTAGGCACAATAAATTGTTTATATTGCTTCTTCTGTGATGAATTATGCATGAAATCGTAAGCGTATCGCACTGCGTATAAAAAGATATCAGTCAATTTTATTTTATTTTGTTTCTTTTTTTTTTTTAATTCATGACAATTGCTGTGGCCAAATTTGCATCGGCTTTTATTTTTACTACCATTTTTTAGTCCATGAAAACAGCATTAGTAACAATTAATGAATGACAGCCGCATTTTTGTTACCCGACACTATTTTTGCTAGGCCATAGCTGAGAGGTTTTCCCTTCATATTTATGACTTCCATACTTCTAAATATTTTCTTTCTAATTACTGACATTCAATTGTGCTTTACTGTTGCAGTGGGTATCAAAGAGTTCAGTTGCCTGTATGAAAAGCAGATGGGAGTTAAGATTTTTACTACATTAAGCGCAAGGAAAATTTAATGAAGCGCAGAAGTCGTTTAATTTTCTCTAATCATAAACTTAAATAATTTCACGTAAGTTGCATAATTACCTCCTTCAAGGAGGTTATGTTTTCGTCGTTTTTGCGTGTTTGTCTGTCCCTATGTCTGTTGTTTGCCCGTCTGTCACCAAGATAATTTAAAAAGTTATGAACCGATTTGGACGAAATTTACAGGGATTGTTAGGTATGTTAGGAGGAACAGGTGATGAACTTTTGGTGAAGATATGTCAATCTGTTTGATTGTTTGTTTGTTTGTCTGTCTCATTTTTCTCAATGCCATAACTCAAAAGTTATGGATGGATTTTTATGAAATTAACAAGTGTTGTTAGGTATATAACAAAGAGTAAATGACCAAATTTTGGTAATGATCCGTTTGTTCGTTCGTTTGTCACTGTTTTTCATTTTGTGCTTGTTAACTCAATAACTTTAGAAATAATAAATGGATCTTTATGAAATTTGTAGGGGTTGCTAGCAATGTTAAAAGACATAAATGATCAAATTTTTGTGCTATCGGTTTGCTCGTTTGCACTTTTGACTCATGTTTGTCATATGGTTTGTTCGCAGCATCACTAAAAAAATTTTGAACGGATCTTCAAGAAAATTGCACAAGCTGTTATTACTATCAAAAGGCACAAATGATTAGATTTTGGAGTTTATACAAAGAAAATTATGGTTTCAGAGCTAATTTGAATTTTTTGCTACCATTGCCTCGCATGAAGGAGGTATGCGCTCTCAGAGTGCTATAGTTTATTAACTTAATTATTTAATCTTATTAAACAATATTTTCACTTCGAATTCATGTTTTCATTAGGAAAAAAAGACTAGAAGCGGGTAATCCATTAGGGCTATTACTATAAGGTTAAATTCTATAAAAATATATATTGAATGGCCTCATGACATACATGCGGATAAACAGCTAATATTAAATATAAGACATTGTTTGATATGATCTAAATTAATTGTTCAACCATGATGCTTGTTTCAGTGCATCATCATATTATTTATTAATAAGTTATTTCATCTCGATTAGAAAGAAAGAGGAACTTTAGTTTCTTTAGTAGTGAAAATTTTACTTCAATCCATTTCTTGACACCGTAGAGTGTTAGGGTAAAAGGTAACGAACTAGGGATTTTTTAGGCTTTATTTCCCTGTATGAGGCCACTGGGCGGGCAGTGGTAGAGGGCGGAGCCGCGTGCGTTTAGGGCGGAGCTACTGAACTCCATTACCAAATGACGCCAACACTCCCATAACTATCGAGAGCATCAGCTTCCCTTGTTGCACTTTACTTATTGCCGCAGCTGGTCAGACTCCCAATTGATTTTGCTCGCTTCCAAGCCGGAGTTTTTTCCTGCAATCTATGGAGGGTGATTAGGTGTACTAGGGAATTAATTTATAGTTAGTCTATGGAAAAGGGCGCTGGAGCTATAAAATGCTTGATAATATGTGGATGAATATGAGAGTATTAAGGTGACAATGAGTTGTTTTTGTTGTTGATTTTCGGTGATCAATCCATAATTTAAAATTTGAGTATTAAATCTGTAAGGCCTTTCATGCGATAGGAGCATAATGTGATGGCTAATTTGACAGTTGTGGTAACCCTGTAAAAATTCCAAGAAATAAAATCATCCTATTTTTGTAAGGAAACTGCAATTGGGAGAAATTTAGCTCTCCAACTGACCTGTACATTCAGTACACTAATTGCCATATATTGAGACGGGCACTTGTAGCCAATGGTGATAGCTTACTTGGTTGTTAGTTAGAATAGCTGATAAGTGGTAAATTATAAGTAGTAGGCCCATAAGTAGTAAAACATAGATTCTTATGATTCAGCCCTTATACCACAACGATCGATAGGCTAGTTTATATTCTTAATAAGTGTTATAGAACGAGACCTCTTTCTTTCACTACTCTTTACTAATACTGTCCAGACCGATGTGTATTGATTGTTATTATTTGGGTAGGTATGCACAGTGAGCATCTGGCGTGAATATAGGTATATCAATGCATTATCCTTCTTTGTGCTTCGCTATTCGTATTTTACTATTTCATTATTTTGAGTGGCTAAAGCAAGTACCTATATATATCTATATATATATATATGCACCTTGGCAGTTTTTATTAACTACATACAATACACGTTCTCTATGTATGAATTAATGGTCAATTCCTATGAATTGACGTAAATAGGGAATTTTCTTTCTGTGTGTTCTTTTCCTTACGTCCTTGGTCGTGCTATCAGGTAACCAAGGGAGTTCATTCAATGGTTATAGAGAACAATTGTTAACAGAAAACGTAAGAACTTTCTGAGTTACGTGTTACATATTGTGCTGCTGAGTTTAAATTGGTTACAATATTATGCCTACTTCATGTTACGCTGATGTTGGTAATAGTAGCTACATGCTAAGATCTGCTCGCGATACAAGAAGGAGGGTTATTGGCTGGTACTAACAGCACACAAACAGCATCGTGTCTCAACAGATGCTCTAGCGTTCCAGTGAAGCTCGCAGCGGCCGCCAGGGAACGTGAGCGCGAAGAAAAAAAAATGAGAGAGAAGTCTATGTCATAAAGTCTGCGGAGATTGAGCCGAATATTTACCTTACTCGAACCGTTTCTTTCTTTCTTCCATAAAACACACACACAAAAACTCGCGGCCCTTCTGGAGCTATTTGTAATTAATTAAATTTCTAACTTATGCTGAGGATAAATGGAGATCAGCCAACCTAATCGACATAAAAACAGTTTAATTCATGATATGCAATATAGAGATCTAGCTTTACGAAACAAAATCGTGAACTTACTTTACAATAGTGGATTACCTTACTTACCTTGATACCTTGATGATACTTCGGACGAGGTCCAGCTGGTGCTATGCGCGCCATCCATCTTGCGCAGAGGTGATGCTGCTGTCCGTGACAAGCGGGGTGGCTAACAGCGCGTTATCCCCACAGTTCACGTAACCGCTTACAACAGGTTTATCTGGCACTTTCAGTAAGTATGCATCCAGTAAGTTTTTAAATCTTGCAGTCTCTGTACCGGTGACATTCCGGATGTGACGTGGCATTTTGTTGAATAATCTCGCCCCCCGAACTGCGAAACTATTAGAATATTTTGTGGCCACTGCGTCACCACCAGCTTTGATCGTAATTCGCACGTCACAATTAAGTACGACCAATACGGTCTGAGTGTCTGGGCTGGATTCGTCCATTGACGTTGACAGTAATTCCTTCTAGAATTTTCCACACATATATGATTGTAAAGCGCTCGAATCTCCTTTGAATGGAGTACATATGAAGTTGAGCAAGTCTTTCGTGGTAGTTTACGAATCTCCTTTGAATGGAGTACATATGAAGTTGAGCAAGTCTTTCGTGGTAGTTTAAATCATTCATGCCCCGGATTTTGGCAGTAAACGATTGCTGGATAGCCTCAAAGCCTTTTAAGTATTTCCGTTTGCCTGGCATCCAAAGGGTGAACAGTATTCAATCCTCGGTAGTATAAGTTGTTTCTTCAAGGCGAGCATTGTATCTGCCTCTCGTGAAGAGAAGTTCGAAGCACCCATCCGCTCCACTTCTTGCCTATAGTAACAACTCGAGCCACATGATCATCAAATGTGGCATTATCTTGCATTCTCACCCCAAGATCTCCTAAAATTTGCTTTCTTCCGATTTCGCTCCCATCTCTCGTCTTGTAGAACGTAGATTCAGCAAGGGAGAGGTTTTTTTCGTACCGTAATAGTTCAAATTTTGATTCATTGAAGGTCACGTTGTTAACCGATGTCCAGTGAAAGAAGTTGGTGTGATCTAGTTGCACATTCCGTACGTCTGCCATTGATTGTACCGCTGCTAATATCCGTATGTCATCTGCGAACGATGAGGGAACGGCAAACTTGCATTGGTGCCCCATATCATTTATCATGTTGAGGAAGAGTATTGGACCAAGCACTGTGCCTTGTGGGACTCCACTGAGTACCGGCTGTTGTTTGGACACTATTCCCAGTCGGAAATTATGGTTGTGATTATAGTAGAACAACTATGATTATGGTCGAGACTTTGGTTGTTTATTATCGATATATCCTCCATATTCAACCATTTATGGGGTGCAGTATGGTA
>LQNS02020117.1:1713440-1730306 GCA_001587735.2 Parhyale hawaiensis | reverse complement strand
ACCAATATCGACCTAAATATACTAAAATCAACGGTATGTTATGGTTGACATATCTACCATACTGTTTCATCATCCATAATCGACTTTAATCTCTCATACACTACCATATTCTACTATAATGACAACCATAATTTCCGACTGGGTTATTTATAATTACACTTTGGGTTTGGTTTTTCAGGAAGCTTCGATCCATCTTAGGCATTTTCCACGGATGCCCATGTTCAAGAGTTTGAGTAATAATATTTCGTGATCTACTTGATCGAAGGCTTTGGCAAAATCTAAATATATTTCGTCCACACTTTTTGCCTTGGCATAGTAGGTCTAGAATAGAGTCATAATGCTCAAGTAACTGCGAGGTGGTTGAACGTTTATGGCGAAAGCCATGTTGATTTGGCGTAGGCAGGTTATTGCTCTCCAAATGATGTACAAGGTGTTTCCTAAAGACTTTTTTAAACGTCTTCACTACGTGGCTCGTTAGGGCAACAGGTCTGTAGTTAGCTGGTCCAAGCTATTGCTAATCTTAGGAATAGGTGAAATAATTGCGTGCTTGTAGGTGAGTGGAACCACTCCATCATCCATCGATTTTCGCCCCATAAGGTACAGTGGGTAACAGATGCTTAGCTCGCACATCTTAAGAATTTTGCAGGCACACCGCGGTCCCGCTGCACTGTTGCCCCTAAGTTCGTCAATGGCTAATTCAGTACTTAGTTTTGTGAACTCAAAGTCCATTAGGTAGTTCATAGTTAACTCAATTCATGGAATTTCAGGATTTGAAATTTTGTCATTAAAGACTTTTTGATATTGACGGCTTAGTATTTCGCTCATTTCCTGGTCATCATTAACAATATATCCTGTATCATTCACCAGTGGCCAGATTTTCGATTTTACTGAAGAATGATGTGATGCATAGGCAAAAAAAATATTTGGTAATGTTTTTTTTATTTTTTTAATGACTTGCTTTTCTTTTTCCTGTTTTTCTTCATCGTGTGATCTTGCAAGCTGCCGTTCTATATCTCCTCTAGCTTCTTTTTGCACTCGGATTGTCGTTGCAGTAACTTCGTATTAAATTTTCTTTTTTGCCGGGCTAAGGTACTTCATGCACTTTTCTAATAAAATGTTTTCGAATGTCTCATTGATGCTTTCACTTTCTATTGAGTTATTCAGAAGTTTGTCCCAGTTTACTGACTGCAGTTCTGCATTCAAGCCGCCCCAATTTATCCCTATATCGTATACGTTCCAGTCCCGTAGACTGGAGATGGAGTTTATTTGTGAATTTTTCTGTGGTCTATGAGAATTGCAAAGTCGATATTTCAAAAAGCCTATGATCAGATAATGTTGTATCCTGGATATCAATATATTTAATCAACTGTACTTTATCTACGAAGAAAAGATCTAAGACATTTTCATTTCTCGTAGGTGACAAGATCATTTGGGTCAGTGAAAATTCATCCATGATGAGCACTAGAGAGAGAGCCTGATCTTTTTCATCTCTAGTGGCCGTTGATTTCTTGAAAAGTAATATACATGATACATGCAGAATCAGACCATATATAGTGCTTTGACTCAAGTTTCTGGTATATGCACTTTCTAAAGTGATTAACTTCATTCTCTCACTAGCTTACCTCTATCGGTAAAAGTTGAATTCAGAAAATTTGGAATTGTCCCGCCCAAATTCATTAGTTTTTGTTCACTCAGTTGACATTCCACAACACGCCGCACGGCACCAGCTTGTTGGATCGACAGCTTTTAGGATGTTGAATGAGGTAACCGTAACCAGTTCTAATCCAGCAAAGCAAAGTATATAGCCTTGCTATCTGCACTCATTAAAGTTGATGTAAAGCTCGAGCACTGGATCTATATATATATACATAGCGCATGCATGCCTCCATTAAGCAAGGCAATGTTGATGAAAAATTCAAATTGGTTCCGAAACTATAGGATTTCTTTTTCATCGCCAGGACTATTTAGTCATTCCAACAATTCCTGAAAGTTTCTTGAAGATCCATCCATAACTTTTTGAGTTATATTCTGACATACAAAAAAGAAAAATATAGGTTAACTCACAAACGGACTGACAGCTCATCACAAAAATTTGGTCAGATGCTCTTCGTCTCTTTCCTAATAATTTTTGCTAATTTCATGAAGAACTATTCGTGTATATATATATATATATACATAAAGTTGTTAGTGCTAAGATACCAAGAAAAAATAAGCAGGTAAGCAAACAAGCTGTTGGGCGGGGCTTCAGGAATAGTTATTCTTCTATTCCTGTTATTAATTAACATACAGTAACTAACATTTTAAATAGATTGGTTGAGATATAGCTAAATTATTTCGTTACAAATGTCAGTCACTCTTTAATTATTATGGCGTTTGTAGTATTTATTTAGTCATGTTCAGTCACCCATCTTTCTGCATGACTGACACATTTCTATAGACTGTATTTATAACCCTTCTTAATACAGGCTGAATCAGGGGCATGCATATTTTACCGTACTTTTCTGCCATAAAATATTAGCATTATTTATCAATGCTGTCAAATTTGGTAGTATATGAGAAAAGGAGGATGTTGTACGGTACGTACTGGCAACACTGATCGATCCCTCGTCTGACTAGCACGATCGAATGGATCCAATTTAACTGACTGATGTAGCACCAGCAGTAGCGAATGAAAGTGTGAGTTAATGTGAAAAAGGTATGGAATTTGGAATAACTTCATTAGGAAATGCCTCAAGAATCGCTAACAATTGCATATAGAACGTTTTGAACAAATACCATAATGGAAAGTAATTTCTTAATTGCGGCATTTTTCACAAAAAAAACTAGAATTTAACATGGAATGGGGGAACCTGGGAGCTTTGGTCACAATGAAGTTCGATCACGAGCTAAAATGAAGTTGACTCATCGCTTTTACCTATCTCAACCAAGTCTAACCTAACCAGCTAAACCAGCAAAATTTCATAACCTGGTCTGCATAATATAACGTCAGAAAATTGTAAGTTGTAAAAATGCACGTATACAGCGCATGAAATACATCAATTAGGGCTAGACTCGATCTCTCTATACAGGGTAGTTTTGTAGCTTTGCTGTTTCTCGCAAAAAAGTTACCACAACCCCATGCAGTAGCTATGTATATATATATATGTATATATTGATTCTAATCGATCTACATCTATGCCATTTCAAGAGAATAATATATATATATATATACATCTGCGGCTCCAGTGGATTTTTAACTTTGCTCAAACTTGTGACCGAATTTTTCGCTAACCCAAAAATTCCATGGCCGAATTTTCCGCAATTGTAACAAGGCCAGTGTTTATATCGGTGGTCTCATCTTGGTTCATCGCTCCTAGCGTAGAAAGATGCTCAGTCGCAAAGGTGTCAAGTCTACGATAACACCCAATGACTGGGAAGGGTTTTTAACCCTAGGTCGATGGTGGGATTGCAGTTGTTGCACGAGCCCTGCGCCTCTGATGCCATACTTCTGACGATCTGTGGTAGACTGCAGTCGTATACTCCTCTATAGCGCCAGAGGGCATCTAGCTGCAGCACGAACTATAGTGCATATAAATATCGCAGTTAGAGGTGTGTGGCCACGTTCACTTTACTTTTACCTCTAGCGACGAAAGAGACATAAACAGGATGACGCGAAGTCACGGCAAAGTCTTTGTCATTTGCAACTCAACTGAGAACACAGATGAATAAAGATTTCTTTATTCAGTGTGCAGACAGACAAATTATGTTTTCCATTAGAATGCTCATATACTACTACACTCTATATCGTCATACATGATAGCACAAGGCAAAAAATGCAATATTGGCAATTTCACTCACCAAAGAGGTTATGTTTTTGTTGATTTTGTGTGTATATCTGTCAGGCTGTTTAATTGTCTGTCACCACGATAACTAAAAAGAAATTGGACCGATCTCTATTATTTAATTGCAGTGTTTATTTACAGCACTAGTTAGGTATATTAGGAGGAATAGATGATTAATTTTTGGTGAAGATACGTTCAACCGATTGAATATCTGCTTGCCTTTTTTCATGACAGAATAACTTGAAAGTAATGAACGGATCGTTATGAAGTTCTTATATAGGAATTGTTGCCAGGAGCATTAAGTGAACAAATTTTTGAGTCGATCTGTTGGTCTGTTCGTGTGTTTGCCTCTACGCTCAACTATCATTTTTCTCAGTAACATTACGCAATGAGTTATGAGCGGAACTTCATGAAATTTCCACGATCGAGTTCCTGGAAATACGCAGGCTAAAGACACAAATAATCAAATTTTGGTAATGCGCGTTTCTTCCCGATTATGTGTTGGACTAATGTTTGTCAAAGTGTATGTCAGAACAGCACTCATATAGTTACTGAACGAAAATTCAAGAAAATTACAGATGCAGCTATTACTATCAAGAGGCAGAAATGGCCGAATTTTGGTGATGATAAAGAGGAAGTCCGAGTTTCAGGACCAATTTGAATTTTCCCTGTATACTTGGCGGAAGTGTGCGATCTCAGAGTGCTCTGTAGCAGTAATCTGTCCAATTTATGAAGGCATTTCGGTCGTGGTCAAATTCCTCGACAGCGTTTCCAGTTCTATGAGTATGTTTGAGATTTTTTTCAGCCCATATGCTTATAGCCCCGCCCACTACCTGTATATAAAGAAATCTCAGAAATACCCATAGAATTGGCACCGCTTTAGAGGAATTTGACCACGACCGAACTGCCTTACAATGGTCAGAGTGTAGTTGTTCATTAATGCGTTGTGACAGTAATTGTAGTCGCTGCACTGTACTCTATATGTACAGAACATGAGCTTCAGCTTTATATGTGAGACGAAGAAAGATGATGCGGCCAAATCCTCTTCAGTTAAGCATTATATACTGTCGTTCTTTTATCTCTACCAAAAACTACGGGAAAATAAAAATATCTATGGTTCGCAACTGCCAATAACTATATATAATATCAGGGAATTTAAGAAAGAAAGTGAAAGGTATGAAAGAAAAAGGCGAGACCCGCTGGGCTACCTGTTCAACTGTCAGTAAATAAGTTCCCGAGCCTCTACAGGATGTAAAATATATGCAGGGACTTATTACAAGGAGCATCGATGTTCAACTACGTATAGCGTGCTGAAAAGTTTTCAGTATAGCAATGTTTTGAATACATGAGGAGTAACCAAATAAGGGCTGAACATTATATGCAACTGCAAAAGTATTCGCTGAAATGATCGAGAACCGCCAGTAATCGGTCATCGATATCAATGTACTCTTACGTATCAGGTTTCACTTTTTTAGTGTTAGCCCGAATGGGACTTTGTTCTGACTCAACAAAAACAGTAGAAAAGGCCGTATTATGTTTGTATGCACTAGCTTACGAACTCTGCTAATGGTGAAGAAAAGGAGCTATCAATAGTCGAAGTATATACATATATTAGTCTGCAATAATATACCTATGTAAAAACACACTTTACGTATTGTATACGATCTATGTATAGCTCTTTTTTTCTGATTTTTTACAAAGGACGATTCACAGTACAGCTTGCTAAGCACAGTTTCCACTTATTGTTACCTAGTTCGACTGCTCGGCTTGTCAAACTACTATAGTCAGTTACTCTGCTGCTGCTGCTCTCCAATTGTAAGGCAAATATATGTATAGCGACAATTTTTTCATAATAATAGGCTTATTTTTATTTTCAACCTTGTCCCTCGATTGCTTTCTGTGATTCTGTATCTGTCCCTTTCTATCTCAGTAAGCACTTGCATAACCATTACTTGCATTACCATTATTACATACACTGCTAATACTACTTGCATTATCATTATTACTTGCATTACCATGACTACTAAGCGTATTCAACAGTGTATTATAATTGTATGTAGATTTTTTCTTTTACCCGAATCCTTCTACGGATGAACAGATCCTTGTAGATTGCTTCCGGGAAGATATGACCGGGAGCACCGAACGTGCTGGCGCCTGTTTGGGGTTTCGGCGCGGGTTCGCGCTCGGTCATTTCAAAGGGTGGGCAGCTGAAACCCCATAAGCGCTATTCTCTCGTTATTAGCAACGGCTTTATTTCTTATTTCTGACTGTTAGTGTTTTATTCGTTGTGTTCCTAATTTTACTTGCTGGACAATACAATAGCGCAGTACTCTCAGTTGTTGAAGTAGATCAATGAGATACAAGGGCATCTGCTTCTGCCGATGTTGGTTTACAGTATGGGAGAGAAATTAAAAAAAAAATGGGTATGCGGTCTATACTGTGACTGTTCAACTCACTCAGCAGTGTTTTCTCTCAACTCGGACCCTTTCATGGAGAAATCGATCCTTATAGATTGCTTTTTGAAGGACTTCGTAATGTTGATGTGGCCGAGCGCACCGTGCTGCCACCTGTTTGGGGTTGCGGCGGGGGTCTGGCACTCGGTAATCTCAATGGGTGGACAGCTGGCACCCCGAACCTGTTGCTCTGTCCTTATTGACAAGGATTTTTCGTTAGCATTTGTTACAGCTGGCTGATTTTTCCGTTGTGTCTCTTCTTTTACTTGCGAGGCTATAACACTTTTTCTATGTTTCTTGTATGACGTGATTAGTTTACATGTTGATTTGCTATATGAACTTCTCTTTTTAGGTACGAAAAGCGAATAAGCTAAGAGCGACCTTGTGTCACCCTTGTGTTTATTTTTAATCGTGTCTATGCCTGTGTTTATGAATTTTTGTGACAAATAAATTCCTATGGAGTTTCTATTTCTATGGAGTCTCTATTTCTATGGAGTCTCTATTTCTATGGAATTTCATAATTATTTGCAATGCTATTATTACTTACATTTCTATTTCCACTTTCACTACCATTATCATTTTCACTACCATTATCCCTTGCATTACCACTGTCAGCATTCACCACCCTCATCTATATATGAATCTAGTTAATTAATAATGCTCAAGGTATGGATTAATACAGGCCTAACCCACACGATATACTTGACTACCCACTTAAATATAAAAGTGCAGGCCGATGAGAAACCGACAATATTTTCCAATCAACGGAGCGACCCCAAACAAAAACTAAACTGCTTCCAGTGAGCAAGGAATATTTTCATCAGCAAGATCACATATTCGTGGCTTAATATCAACTGTGGACGACGATAATTGAAATCTCTACATAAATATTACGAGAATCTCGGTACGCACTTCAGACCTCGTCCACATGAAGACTATCCATAACGCTCCTGCCTATGCAAATGTTTGCGTATTTGCATAGGCCTGCTCTGGGCACCCCAGGGCCGCACCTCACGCCCCTGAAGTGCATATGACATAAAATTAGCTGCATTCATGAGTCTTCTTGACACGCCATTGTGTGCTACAATAGCACGCATCTCATGCGCAGTGCTTCTATTGTCTGCATGATATACGGATGGTCAATTTGCATGCAATGAGCTGCATACCCCGNTTTATTGAGCGCTTCACGGCCCATATATTTCGCTGGGTATGGGTCATACATTACACAGCTTGAGTCGTACATCCATCGTACTTCCTTTTTATGTTAGTTTATGACTAAGCATCACATACAGTAGCGACCGTACATCATATAGTACGACTCATACATTGCGCTCAGCAAGGGTCATACATTTCCATTAAGCATTAATCATTTGTAATGTTGAGAATCACTATCATATTTTACCCAGCATTACTCATTTCTTACTCTCACCATTACAAATACATTGCACTCAATATGGCTAATTTTCAGTATGGTTCCTGCATGTACTCTAAAGTTAAAGTGCCTCATATGTACATTAGATCGTGACCAGTTTGTATATTTGCCAAGGACAACGATAGTTCATGCAATAAAGTGAACGCGGCTAATACACCAGATTCAATAGGTTTCATGTGTGAGGCCAGTATGGTCCGTACATTCGCATATTCCTTTCAGCGTGTCTCACTAATTGTGCTGATCATTACCCTTAGATTTTGCTCAACGGGTCTACTTCATTATGCAGGGTGTAAACTATAAATTGGTACTGCTTTTAAGTAAAAAAAAATTTCAGGTGAGTTCTGGGACTTTTTCCTTTAAACTTAAAAATTTAGCATTTCAGGTATGCAAATCAATAGTTACTAAACTTTTAAAATGGCTAAGGGCAAGGAATTTAATGGAGCAATATAATTACTTATTGTACCGCTCTTGCAACAGTACATTAGAGATTATTAAGCTGGATTTGGCAATAATATTTCTATTATTAAATTCTTTGTCTTTAGCTATTTTAAACGACTTTAACTGTTTATTCATCAATTTAAAAGGCGATTGTTTACTTTAAACAGTAAAAGTCACAGACCTCACCTGGGAAAGAAAATTAGAATTTAAAAACAGTTTCAATTCATCGTTTACACCCGGTATTTCACGAGTCTCATACACAACTCTACTAGTGCCATACTTTACAATACACGCTTCCTACAGCCCATTGTTGCACTCAGCGTGTCCCCTGCCTTACACTGAACCCTATTTAAATACATCAGGTAATGTTATGTTGTTGCAGGGGCTCGTTATCCTATAGTATTCCTACATGGAAAAAAGCCTCTGTAGCGAAATAGCATGCACTTGTAAAAATAGGGTAAAGCTGACGCATGTAGGTACGTCCCACAACTTCACAGAATAAAGTTCATTCCGCAGTAAAATTGTTTGAATGAACCATTCAACGCACCGCAAACGACTGCCTGCAATACATTTTGTGGAGTCAGCTAATTTACCGGTGACTTCAAACGAACATGAAAGTGTGGGTTATGTTCATATGTTGCTGGACTGGACTGGAAAGGATCTATTCGCAAAACGAATAACATTCACCGATTCTTTAGTTCATAGTAAAATGCTGTGTATTTGTACTTTTATTACCGCTGGTAAAAGCCTAGGGCATCAAGGTTAGACATACCTCAGTCAACCCCAGATACAACACCTCGATTACATAAATACTTCAAAATCATTCGTAGCACTTGGTAAGGTATAAATCTATCTAGTTCCCACAATAGTTTTGCAATATTAAAAAATTAGGGGGATGAAACTTTGGTAAAACAAAAATACCACCTTTGATGTAACGGTCATAGTGCATAAACTGCACTTCTGGATTTTCGACATTCCCGACAATAGTGTAAGATGAATTGGTATGTAACAATGTTAATAATCATATTTCAGACGGGGGATATCCATTTGTGATGTTTTCAACAATGTATTCACTGAAATTAATATGTAAGGTGATTAAAATCATTTCTCCGACGGGCGATGTACGTCCGCCACCTTCCGCTCTCCGCGTAAAGATGTAAACAAGAACAATCACGCCCGGGCCCCGTAGGCCGTTTCGTCGCAATACGGTGCTTTGCCATGGCGTGTAGTGGTTGCAGTGAACAACGTTGGTCAATAATTTAAAAAAGATACGAAAATAGTGAAGCCGCTGACGATATTTTCATACGTCACGGAGTGTTGCCAAGTATAGTGAAGTGCACATCCTGTGGCCAAGACGCAATAAAAACCTATAGCGAGAATAAGAAGCATTACATTTGGCGGTGTGTTGAAAGATATAAGCGTGGATTTATTAGTTAATTTAACCTGCTACAATGTGGCTCTTACTCATAAGGTTAGGTAGACAATGACTGGTTCTGCTAATATCCTATGAGAAATATATCTATATCAGTCTATTGCAGATAAAGCTGTTGCTATATGGATATTAGCTGAACCAGTCCTTGCCTACCTAACCTTATAGGTAACAGCCCCGTTGTAGCTCAAAAATTGTTTCCCCCACCCAAAATGTTCATTTTAGTATCCCAAAATACCAATTCAATTGCAAAATTTCTTGGAAATGTTGAAAATCCAGAAGTGCAGTTTATGCACTATGACCGATGTAACCTCGCGGTTTCACTATTTGAAAAATGATGCACGTAAAGTTAAAACATCTGACAGAAATTGTTTTCCTATGGGAAAGTGTTCATATGGCTCATACTTTTCCAGAATATTGTCATTTTTATATTATGATGTTATTCTCTTGTGTATCACTGCTTACGAACATTCTGAAACTAATTTTGAATCTTTATGTTCACGTCAATCTTCAGAAATTTCTTTACTTGCTATAGGTATTGTAGAACCTATAGCCATGTCGTTGTGCATCACAAAGTGAAAGCTATACACATGATAGACGCCAGGAACAAAAAAATAATGGAGTCACCCGCATATGTGAGTAACCAGCCTATGTTTTCTCTTAGCTTTTCTATCACAGAAAACAGCGGGAGGCACAGGCTTGAATTGCAGCAGATACTGCAGGCATATTCACACCTGTCTTTAGTTGGGACTTTACCTGAAAGAAGCTATTGTTAAACTATGTACATTATAGAAAACAGTTATGAAATGTAATCGAACTACAAAAATATATCCTCTGTGTTTAGTAGCTTACTGTAATGACTCTGTAATGTTTTGAATGTCTTCAACATTCTCGCAATAAAAGACTGATATATGCAGCAAGGGCAACAGTGATTCTACGAAGGATATTGATTGTAGCGCATTTCGGGTCAGGAGACTTAATTGCTAAATTATTTATTGTTAAAGAAAAATCAAGTAGAGTAATTCGAAATCGTTTATTTCAGTGCCCTACTCAGGCTCCTACTCAAGAGCTAGACAGGCTCGCTGGCAATCCTACGTTATGGGCCCCATAACATAGGATTGCCAGCGAGCCNCCCCATAATATGGGGAGCCGCGCCGCCAGGGAAGTCCCAAAGTTATCCTACCATCGGCTAAAAACCCTTCATGAAGTCCATCTTTGGCTCCCTTTTCGATTTTTTCTATTTTCATACCTTTACTGTTAATCTTAGTCCTATTCATCTTCTTCCTGTACTTGCTGTTCCCCTGTTTGGTGCTGTTTCGCATACTTTTTCTGACACACTACATAACCCTTCCTTTTCCTCATAAAAAATTTCAAATTTCATCGTAGCGTCCGTTAAAAATTCTAGGCCTTAACTAAACTCAGGTCTGTACCACTTACTATCAGAGTTACGTGTCTCATATATACCTATTCAAAGTTCCTTCACAGGGCTTCTCGCACTATTTCTAAGCAGCAACCGTTGATTTGCTTTACTTCTCAATTACTTCGCTTTCTGCCTCAGTTATGATTAATTCTCTCACTTCAAGCATGGTCTTCCTTGACCCTGCCTCGTATGTATGTATTATCACCCTCGCATTAGTATGAAAGTATCTCTTACTCTCATTTCATACTGCAGCGACACAGTATATAACTTGTCTATATCTTCACCCAAATCTCCACATATCTTACTTCTTCCTTTTCCACACCTTGAAAACAAAATTTTATGAAAAACGAGTACTCATCCATGCTCCAGCAGCACCTCAGGATCGAGTAACTTCACACATAAGCGAGCTCTCACGCATCCATGTTATAACTCATGCCAGAGGTTATCCACACCACCCATACCCGAAAGACCTCACCTTCACCTGATACCCCTCACCCGCACCTCACCTCAAGGCAGCCACATTCATCACGCAAATCAATTTTTTGTCCGTCCGTCCTATCGCTTTCCTGTTTGCCCTCCTCCGTAATTAAGTTTTTCATCAGTCGACTCTCTCCCTCGCCTTCGTAATTACATTTCCTTTGGCCCCAAATTATCGCTGCTTTCTTTTTAGCTCCATTTTTGCATGGCATTATCCTGCCGGTAAGACAGTGCTCTGTGGAACGTTCTGGTCTCCGCGGTACCGGTGAAGCTGTGTCAATTTTTAAAGGATACGCGGCAAGCAGCGCGCGTTACTGTTATACACTGCATCGTGTTCCGTGAACATGGCTCAGGCTGTGTGTCTCATTAAACTGCCGGCAAAGTCTTTTAGATAAGTTGCATGGCAGGAATGGTTAATATGAAAACTTCTAACCCTGCTGCAAATATTTTGTATCCGCTGCAAATATTTTGTATCCGCTGCACAGATTTTATGTCCACTCCAAGTATTTCAGGTGTACTGCGCACATGTATGGGCGTGCCAATTCGTGTCATTGATGCAAGAAGTGATGCGTCTGTGCGCCTTCTTTATTTGCCATATGAAAATTAAGTAAAAAGGCCCCAAGGGTTAATTAAAAAGGCTATTTGGTGATGCTTTCCAAACGAAGAAACAAGCCTGGGTGTTTTAGGAGAATGCCGCCAGAATTGTGAAAAGGTCTAGTACGGCGTTTGCCTGCGGCGCTAGTAACCCAACCAACTGTAATAATAATAATAATAATAATAATACGGTGTTTTTCATTAATTGGGATGCGTATGAAGTTATTATGAACCTTCGCACACCCTGCTGGCTCACTCACGGACCCCTGATTGGTTCATGGCAGTTAATGCTTTTACTACAATATTTTATTATTTCTGTCGTACTAATGATACGGATAATTTATTTAAATTTATAGAGGAAAAATATATTGCATTGTATAACTACATTTTTTTTTCATTTAGAAAGTTTGAAAATGACATAATAAGAACTCCTCAAAGTCACCTTTTTATTCCTAGAAATCGTCAGAGATTTTAATACCAACGATTGCAGCATTTTTTATAATAGGTTACCATAATTCAATGTAAGGAGTTAATTAAGGCAAGCCAGAATTAGATATAGGAGAGTTAAATGTAAAGATTCACTGTGTTTGATGGACAGAGAAATCACATGACTGCTTATAGGTTTGGCGTACATGATTCGAGGCTACTCTATAAATTAAATGACATTACTGTTGGCGCTATAAACAACTGCAGAAATATGCTGTAGTCTTCCAGTACTTCATCTTCTAAGCTAATACGAATGGGGTGCGTAGAAAACTGAAGTAAGTTAATCATTTGTTTAGAGCATATTTTAATACGTTATCCAGCAAGAAATTTAAAGACAAATCCTCTATCAGATACATACGATATGTTTACTGTGTAGCACCTTGTAACCGCATAGATCCAGTTGATCATACTCCACGGCACTACCATCACCTCTACAGAAAGGAAGTGCCACACACGAGGCTTCCAACACTTCTCGCAATACGCTATTAATGGTTGCAGCAGAATCATGGAGTATGGCATTAACCCTACCTTTCAGGGTTTTCAGCTCACCCATTGTACGTGATGAGATATGTCGCTCCTCGAGGGGAACTCTAAGGGTTACCTCAACTTCACCTTTATACCTCTGGCATACTACCATGCATGAACAAAATTATGAGGCACTCTAAAAACTTGAAAAAATTACTTAAACGCACTTTATTGATGATACCACATAACACACTGAGATACATGGTATGAAGTATGACAGCATTAAATTCTTAGTATGGCCTCCTTAGAATTTTTCAAAGGAGGCTTTGGAGCTAGCTTCTTCAGTCACTGCTACGATCAATTTAAAATTAACGTTATCAAAACTCTATTGTTTAAGGCATATCAGTTATCCTCTTCTTACCTTGCATTTTCGAATGAAATTGATTTTCTTCGTGCGTTCTTTAAGAATAACTGTTATCCACATCACTTTTTAGATTACTACTGCAAACTATTTAGGGACAAATTGGTTGATCCCGTTATTACTAAACCAACGGTTCTTAAATTAGATTTTTTCCACTCCCTTCCATACTACAGCAAATTAAGCCACTGTCGATACAGTCAATTCTTTGAAAACATTCCCCTCAGAGGCTTACCCGCATATAAATTTCAGATTCTCTTACAAGAACACATTTGCCAAGAGGATCCTATTTCAAATTCAACGACTAACTTCCCACACCTCTTCTGCTTAGCGTTGTGTACAAATTTGAGTACAAGAGCTGTAGTGCTTCGTACTATGACAGCACTGGAAAGCATTTCAACATTTAGGTATATCCAGTAGAACAGGCTTATCACTAGCCAAACCCTCCCATTCAGCCCCTCATCTTCAGGCAGAACAAGAAAATCGCCCCATTTGTAGGAATGACTTCTCTATTGTAGACTTTTTCAACCCAATAATTATTGAGCTGACAACTTTGGAATATCTTTACATCTATAGAACAAAACCAGCCTCAGTAGCATATTTACGGCCGTGCCTCTCATTATGGTCCACAGCTGAATTTGGTCTTTTACCTCCCACTGTACCAACTCTCTTCTCCCCGCTCATTAACCCTACCACCACTGGTACTTGCAAAACCGCCCGACTGTGCAAGCTTTGTCGTCAGGACCTTTCAAGCTCTCCCTGGTCATTTGCATTTACACCTCTCACCAGTAACATCTCCTTGTCCCGCTCGTGTCACATAAAATTTCTTTTTAGCTTTCCTTTGTAGTTTGTAGTTCTGGTGATGGGAATTAAGTTCCCGAAACGTTAATTTTTAATTTTGTCAATTTTAAAAATTTTATCGACTACTACTTACATTTCACAGCTTTTTGGCATGGCAGAAAATAAATAAGTACAAGTGGCCGCATCAATTTTGAGCCATTCTCTATTAAGTTTGGCTTTTTACTGCTGTTTTGAGGAACATTTATGCATCCTAACTTTTTCCCTAAGTGTGACCACAGATACTCGTTGGAATTTAAATCAGGAGACTGAGGGGGCCAATCCTTGTATACCAACGTCCTACCACTGCCTTGCTGAAAGATATCTCTTACAGGTATGTTATTATTGATTATTTTCCCTAATGAGTGCTGTACACTCTGTTCAATATGCTCGTTTACATTGCTGAATTCAATCTGCACTCGGATATCAACAACATTCCAGACCCTGCAGACGACGCCATACAGCCTCAAACCATAACGTTGCCTCCTCCAATTTCACTATCGGCACATGTTGCATTTGTGAGGGAGAAGCTTCTCCAACTCTTTGACGCTTATTAATAGCGCCTGGTGTTCCGACGATCTAGTAAAAAAGATTTTTAGTCAATTTTCACTTACTCACTTCTGTAAATTTGTAAAAAACCTGTAGAAATTGACAGTGCACATTTGCTTTAGAGAAACATAAAGAGACTCATACCTCAAAGTTGCGTTTAGGTCACCGCATCACTTAATTTAGCCCAATCATCAGCAGTCCAATGTTCATGCACCTTTACAAACATAAGTCTTTTCTTCCTTTTGGCATCAGGCAGCAAAGGCTTTTTATTAGCACTGGCTCCCATATGAGACCAAATTCTAAAAATCGTCGTCTCGTAGGCTAGTACGCGAAGAGATTTCTTAGCCGTTGCTTCCTAAAACTCGGCATTCACATTTGAAGATATTTTTCTCTAGACAGCCAGCTATGCCCTCTTCATCGGTCTGTCCTTACTCCTTTTCGGCCTTGTCCTGCAGGGATGTTGCAAGATTTGGTCTCCCTAATACCTTTGGATACCACATATTGGACACTATTTATCGACTACTTAATTTTTTAGCAACTTCATTTTCAGAATGACCATTTTCGAAAAATTCAACAATATGAGCCTTTTTTCTCTTGGGGATGTTTTCCTTTAAACAGATGAGCTAAATCACAAAGCAATCGAAAATGTAAGGTCTGTAAGCGAAGAGAAATATTAAATGCGGAGGATTTACTCAGACAAGTTATTACACACGATTTACTGCCGCGACTGAATTAACTGGTTTAAACAGCATTATGGTAAAAATGTAGCTAACTTTGTTATTAAGAATATGTAAATCTGAAACTATGCAATCATCGGACATCACCTACACAGGTAAAATCTGTTCAGATATATTAAACAGAAACTTTTCTTTGAGTGCCTCGTAATTTTGTCCATAACCCTACAAAACAAGTGTATATGCTTGGTTTGTTGCCCATATGCTTCCTGCGGGAACTAATCCCAAAAGTAAATCAGCATCGAGCATTATTCTTGTCATCTATAAGACAGAATTAAGTAACTTTGTATGAAACTTAGAAATACCAAGTAGTCGATATATATATATATATATAGTGAGAGCAATCTGAGAGCGCATAACTCCGCCAAGCAAGGCAGCGGTAACGAAAAATTCAAATTGGCTCTGAAACCATGATTTTCTTTGTATCAACAATAAAATCTAACCATTTGTGCCTTTTGACAGTATCAACAGCTTATGTAATTTTCTTGGTGAACCGTTCATAACTTTTTGAATTGCTCAGTTAACAAACTTTCTAACGAACATCAGTCAAACACACATTGTCAAGCACGCATAAATTAATAAATTATGTTTTTAACATTACTAACAATTCCTGTAAATTTCATAGAGATTCATTGATAACTTTTTGAGTTATTGCTCTAACAATCATGAAATCAAACACAGCGACGCTCTCTTTGTAATATACCCAACAACTCATGTAAATTTCATGGAAATTCGCCAATAACATTTGAAGTTATGGTACCAAGTTATGGTACTTACAAAAAATAGGCAGACAAACAAACGGAGGGACAGATCTTTACCAAAACTTTAATCATCTGCTACTCCTAACACACCTAACAATCCATCTAAGTCCGCCCATGTAAATCCGCGCAAAACTTTTTGAGTTATCTTGGTGACAGACAAACTGACTGAACGACAGACAGACAAACCCAACAAAAAACATAACCTCCTTAGTGGAGGCGATAAGCTTCTCTGTAAATTTTTCTGCGCTTCATTAGAAGGTACACTTATATGAATCAGAAATATTTTTATCATATTATAGAGATACTAGTGGACCCGTGCGTGAAAATTCACGCAATAACCTATACGTTTGCGTAATGCCTCTAGGCCGGTGCGGAATCTCCTCTTCTCTCGTTTGCTTCTTAATTTTCCTCTTTTCTTCATTGATCCTCTATACACATGTGCTGTGATCCTTAGGTCTTCTATATAGACAGGCAGAAGTAACATCTTGCGTAAAACACTCCAACAAACCTAAATAAAATAGCAGCTTATATACAATGTGTTCGCTCCGTAGC
>LQNS02020117.1:1667697-1681011 GCA_001587735.2 Parhyale hawaiensis | reverse complement strand
ATAACGAGGTCGAGGCAATTACCAGCAATATGCGTGGACCCACGAACTAGCTGCACACAACTAGACAAGGTGCAAAAGTCCAACGCAGCCACACCATGACAATCAGTCGGTGATGTAGATCCCAACCAGTCCCTGTGGTGTGCTTTAACATCACCAACAAAAACAAACGCTGACTTGGGATCCGTGCTCTGGATTGAGGCCATCACCGTCATTAAACAGTCATAAAGATAATCATCAATTGCAGGGCTCCGATATAAGGAGCATAAATAATAATTATTCAGTCGGCCACACACCCTTACAACGATGCTCCCATGACAGGCGCATTCGTGCACTGACTGCCGGTAAGCACAGAATCCGCTCCGGATATAAACGGCCATTCCACGGAATCCAGGCCCCAATCCACACAGCTATGAGATATTACTTTCTGTAGAAAAAGTGTATGCATCCTATATATAGATATAAATAAAACCGGCGCTGTAAACACGCCACCTCTCGCGGTGACGGAGTGCCTGCGTCTCGGTCCCACAGGCAGAGAACCCTTGTTCAATTCTTGGATTCTAAAAGCGCTAGCGACGAATTTACACTGCGGGGATCACTCCGGCACCGAAAGGCGAGGGGAAGTATGGCGAGAGTCTCACAAATATAAATCTCACCACTGACTGCTTCTCCTAATCGTCACTCTGTCAGATCTTCAACATTTTGGAATGATGGCGAGAGAAAACCTCGTTAGGTGTGTCCACTGTATGTGAGATAATAACTGGTCTTTATTGTTCTTATTATTGGACTTCCTAGCACGTGCCCTACCAAGCCTCATCTCGGGGACATCACAAACACCCTCCCACCTCTGCCGTCTGCGTAACTCTGATGGCAGCAGCAAACCAGCAATACACCCGCTCCGCGGCGAAAACACAAGGACAGATAGACACACTCAAACGCGCTGAAAACTATTCGTCCTCGAGTGGATTCGCTGCGGACTCTAAAATACTGATCTGTATCGCTTGAATGATGCCTTTTTGTTTTCAAGATAATTTTTAAACAGATAAGAAATTTATATTTGAGGGGCAAATTTGGAAGCACATGAAAGAAGACGGTATATATTAATGCTTTGCCGAAGCACGCTTGTCACATAACACCTTTAACACCTTTATTGTTCTCACACATTGATAATTATAGAGATTCTAAAATCTATCCTAATCCAATAAAATTAAGAACATGTCCACTGAAAGTGAGTGCTCACTTATGGGACATCTGACTAAATAACGTCATTAAAGTCATCCAAATATCTAATTAACTTCAAGATTGCAATTATTGCAACTATACGCTTCCTAAAAATAATTTCACACTAATATCCACACATCAGCTCCTTCATAGAAGTGTCATTACTATCCTTATAAAATTTTTATCGCAGCTCACTGCCACAAAAATATGAATATTGCACTCATCACAACCTATTCATTTACAGAAATATACTTTGGCTTTACTCTGCTAACAACGGAACAAGGAAATTTTCTGCTTAGAATTCAGACTAATATTGCACAATAAAGTAACATCACCCATTGCTGTAATGACTAAGACAAAAATTTTTAAAAAGAAATTTAAAAGTTTGGTGTGACATTGGCTGAATTAATTCCTCTGGCAATTGATTACAGGCCTTATAACCGCTTGAAATATTGTGAAGCGCTTTTCTATTTCCAGGTGAACAGTTGGCAAATTAAAGTGAGTGTTTCGCGTATCATATTATTTGGAAGTAAATGGCTAAAATGAGACATAAAATAGGGTGTTTCACCGGATATTGCCTTACGTACAAATTTCAAGACAAAATAACGAAATACATCCTTAAATTTTAGGAGTTTTAACTGACAGTGCATGTTATTCGTCGAAACAAGTTTTACATTATTGTGATCTCTTTTCACATTCAATATTATCCGAAGCGTGGCATTCATCAAAGTATTAACACGTCTCATAACATTGTCAGTCGCTCCACCCCAAATTACTATCCCATATGTTATCTGTGAATACAACAATGCATAATATAACAGTAACAATGATTCTTTAGACAGATATTTTGCGACAGCGTAAATTGCCTTTTTTGCATTTGCGAGTTTATTGCACAGGGTAGCAACATGTTCTGAAAAAGAAAGCGTTCGGTCAATATCCACTCCGAGATACTTGATGTTGAGACCCTTTCAAGCTTAACAGTATTAAAATATACATCTGGTAAATTATCGACTTTTGTCGCACTAAATAGCATCAGCTTGGTTTTACTTACATCGGGGTCAACCTATTCAAGGTTAACCAAGCGCTTAAACTGACAATCAACTGTTTCACCTTTTCAATAAAACCTTTGAAACGATTTGAATTAACACAGAAAACAGCATCATCTGCAAAAAGCTGCGTACGTATACCTTTAAATAAAGTCAATTATATAAACATTAAAAAGAAGTGGTCCTAACACTAATCCTTGTGGTACACCAATGTGAATGTCCTTATATAGTCAAGATTTGGCATCTCCCACGACAACAAACTGCTTGCGGTTGGTCAAATAACTGTTAAAAAGTTAGTTAAGGGAACCTCTAATGCCATATATAGTGATCCAACTTTCTCAACAGAATATCTTTATTTACAGTATCAAATGCTTTTTTGAGGTCTAAAAAGAGGCAAACTGTGAAATATTTGTAAGTGACACATTACATCTAGTTAATTGTGTCCAAAATTAGGAAGCAAAAATGAAAATTTCAATATCTCCAGAACCAAATATTTTCACTGATGATGACCTTATACCTAGTCTTTGATGTCCCTACGTATGAACTATATGTAGTTCAGGCAAATAATAGAGATTTGTCAAACGTATACGATGATTTTATTAACTTTTTTCTTTGCTTTTAAATTTTTGATAAACTTGCGATTAAAGCATGACCAAAATTTTTCGTTATAGAAATTTGTGTATCACATATTTATTGTTTCATATGTGTCCAAAATTAGGAATCAAATTTCAAATATATCTAAATAAAACAAAACGAAGCAAAAAACACAATTTCTATTCAATAGTTTGTGTCAAGATCTTTAGTTTGGATTATACTGCAGTACATCTTTTCTCACAAGGTTTATTCAAATTTTGACAATCAGCTACTGTAATATTCGTCCATTCCCCTTGAAGTTTCTTCCACAAATCTTCCACATTAGTTAGATTTCCTTCCATTACCTTCTCCCCTAGTGTCTTCTACAAGTTTTCAATTGGGTTCAAATCTGGACTTTAAGCTGGCCAATCCATAACATCGACTCCTTGCTCTCTCAGTTACTTACGAGTTTCGCCATATGGCATAGAGCATTATCTGCATAGAAATTGGAGTGTTAACGCCAGAATCTTTCAATGCAGGAGTAACATGATGTTATACCACATTTTTGTACACTGTCGCATTAATATTTGTCCTTAGAGACGTACAAGAGGCGAAGTTCCAAGTGCAGATTTCATACCAAAAACCATCAGGCTACCACCACCAAATTTCACTATTTCTTGACTCAGTTTTGCTTCGGTGCTTCCCCTTTTTATCTTCTTACATATAGCTTGCCATCACTCCCAAAAGAACTTGGATTCGTCGATGAAAAAAACATGAGACCAATTGGCGTTCTGACCATAGTACATGCCTGTTGGCGAAAGCTATCCTTGCTATTGTTTTTTTTAATCAGCGGTTTCTTCCTAGGACTACAAGCAAATAAACCAATTTCATGTAAACGTCTTGACACTGCTTGCCTTGAAGCACTAACTTCTTTTTTTTATCTCTTTGGAAATGAATGTCTCCTGCAGTGTCAAAACGATCCTTGAAAGCAAGGCGTACATGATCCTGTCCTACCTGACTGTAGTTTTCCCAGAACATTCGGGTTGCTTTTCGCTGTTTGGGCCGCCGGTGTCTTCATATAACTTTAAAATTTTCTAAACTGCACATTTCGAGCAGTTGACCTGATTAGCAATGTGTTGCTTAGTATGTTTCTCCTTCCTCAGTTTCATATTTACAGTTTAGTGCGAGACTCATTTGTGTTCATTCAGACGTGGCGGCAACTGCATATGTAGTAGTGATAATAAACAACGGAGGCTTCTTTATTTTCACAGTTGCTTATCAGAAGCACGGAAAATCGAATTTAAATTACTCTTTTTATTCAGTGTTTCCTAATAATGTTGGACTCATACAAAACAGTAAACTTGAGATAATCTAATTTCTATTATTTGCCTGAACCTGATACACAGGGATATCAAAAACTAGGTATATAAGGTAATCATCAGTAAAAGTTTCACGCTATTTCAATATTTGGTTCAGGAGATATTGAATTCTTTTTTTCATTGTTTGTTTCTTAATTTTCGATGCATTATTGTAGTTACTTTGAGATTGTCTTTGGAAGTGAGCGACTGCACTATATCGTTCGTATCCAGAAACATATCCACGAGTGCCTGAAAACGAAGAAGGGGATCTCAATGCAAATTGTTTGTGGAGATTTGAGATTTCCTGACTCTCTCTTCCATAGCTTCTAGGCTAATTTTTCACACTGGTAGAAAAGAATTAGCCCTTGTGTGCCATAGCGCTCAATTATTAAGTCTGCTATAGATTTTCAAGCGGGGAAGTGAGTTTCTACGATGAAGGTCGGAACGATGGCTATAATGAAGAATATTCTGTAAATTTTCTAGCTTTCAATGTCATCCGGTTCTTCACTAGCTGTCTCTTCCATATGTTACGTTACCTCTAGTTTCTAAATAATGAGGACAATTTGGCAAATGTTTTAGTAGATGAGTGTCTCACCTTATGTCAATATACAGCATAATACCCACTCTACAACAGCTTCCCAAAACCTAGTGTTGGACTGGTATGGCTCTACAACGGTTTACTAATACCTAGTGTATAGGACTGACTGGTATGGCCCTGAACCGGTGACTGCTTTCCTTGTGTTGTAATTTTTTTTTTTTGCAAATTTCAGTTTCTTAATAAAGTTACAGCGTTTTAATATTATTCTGAAAAACAATTTTCGATGTAAAAAATTCAAGTTTCAACCGATTTTGATGAAAATTGGCAGCAAAGTAAATTTTTCAATGCTCTATGCGCATATGTCAAATTAAAAAAAAAATAAGTAAAATAACAGGGAAAATGATGTTCAAATTCAAAATAGGCTACACAACTTGATCGTCAGGCTCGTTAAAAACGAGAAACCTACAATAAAAGCCTATTTCAAGACCATTCAGATAATGTGATTCATGAGAAACAATAATAGAAGGAAAACTGATATAAGTTCACCAGTATTGACGCGCACCCGCATGTTGCCCTGTCACTGCACCAGATAGGCGTGGCTAGACGAATGTTAGGGCTGTGGTAAGTGGGTTTCACTGCATTTGAGGAGGATTTTTGGATAAAATACAAGTTGTACTATTTAGAGTTATTAAGCATGGTGAAATTTACATACATTATGTTAGTAGATCAGAATCAAATGATTAGAAAACTACTGCTTAAATATGGTCTAGGTACGTATTCTATTATTTCGTCGCTTGATTGAGTAATTACGGCTTCAAAACCCTAATAAGGGTTCATTGCGATTGGAACCGTGTCGCCAATATTCAAAAGAAATTAGTGTTTGTAAGTAAATGAATATATGACAAAAAGTTTCCAGAAAGAAATTGTGTGGGTAATTTCACACGACAAAATTTAAATTTTTAAAGTTTACAGACCGCAATAAATTATTAGCTTGGAAGAAAGTTTTTTCCGCTAGGCGATTGGTCGCTTATTATTTCGTTTATGGACTTAATTGCGTTAAGAGTAACACCCATTTACTGTAACGCTGCCAACTGCCCAGTCATGAACGTAACACCCACTTACTGCAGCAGCCACGTTCGTCTATCTGGTGCAGTGACAGGGCAACATGCGGGTGCGCGTCAATACTGGTGAACTTATATCAGTTTTCCTCCTGGCAAATGCGCTTAATCTGATTATTTTCTGTCATGCATTACTTCATCTGAAAAGTTTTAAAATAGGCTTTCATCGTAGTTTTGTCGTTTTTCACGAGTGTAACTATTAATTTGTGTAAGCTATATGGAATTTGAACGTCATTTTTCCAGTTATTTAAAATTTTTTCGAATTTTGACAACACATGCTCATAGCGCATTGAAGGATTTACTTTGCTACCAATTTTCATCAAAATCGGTTGAAAATTGAATTTTTTACAGCGAAAATTGTTTTTCGGACTAAAAATTAAAAACGCTATAATTTTTTTAAACGCTGAATTTGCAAAAAAAAAAAAAAAATACACCACAGCATACAGCCATGATGACTTTACTTGTGGTTAAAATTTTCCAACACCCTGTAGATCCAGATGGATACATCAAGAAGATTATATCCAGAAAGATATATCCAGAAGATATTGGTCGAGCTCACGTTTTACATCATCAATGGAAGATGAAACTGCAGCCACGGCCGGTGCAGCACAGCCGGTGCGGATGTTTCGCAGATGCGGATATTCGCCCCATCACTAATACTAGTATGCCGCAATTACGGTGAAGATATCTGAAATATATCTTGTTTTCCAGATAACTCTTGCCAACCAACGAAAAGAAAAGGCAAAGTATTTCTGTGATAAAATCACGAGTGAACATTGCGCTTCTCGCCCGTTGCAAGCAGGCGGGAATGTCGAGGGCGCGGTTGTCCCTTTGGAATATTCCTGTCAAAAGAAGTCGCGAGAGAAACGGGAATTTGATCAACAGTGTTTGTGCTGAGTAAACGGGAGGGCTTTGTAAAGTGGCGGGTGGTGGGAGGGATGAGGGATGAGCGGGTGGTAAGATTCATGAAGGAATATTTACGACTAGGAGAAGGAATGACGGCATAACGGATGGTAGGAGAGGTGAAGAAAAGACCGATTCTAGAAATGATGAAGGAATAACGAGTAGTAGGAAGAGGAATGAAACAGTGAATGACGGGTGGTAGGAGAAGTGAAGGATCGTGATGAGTGAAAGGAAGGAAGATGGGTGAGGATGGGTGAGAATGGATGAGGGATGGTGAGTTGTAGAAGGAATTAGGAAATAACAAGTGGCAGATCGAGCATACAAAAACGAAATCGATTTTGGAGATGATCTGGCAGAGGGTGGAAAAACTAAATTGGTTGATCCAGCCATAAATTTATAAACCGATGTCGTTCGTTCTGATGCCAAATTGTTTTCCTGTTTGTGCAACTTTATAATACCGATATCAAGTCTTCTCAATCGAGCTGATTGCCTCTATATTGCATTTTTATAGACGCGTCATTGTACTCGTAAAACAAAAGTTGAACATAGACTGTAGATATTGTAATGTATTGACGCTGCGCACCTTCCCTGGGCCTCACTTATAGGTCATGCCAGGATAGTGAAACTTGCACATAGTTTTAGTCATATAAATGAAATAAGCCACACAAATTGCAGGTTTGTGTAGGAATAATTACGACTTCATCAACAATATTAAAAAATGTTGAATCAGAAGGAATTCATATCGAACAGGAATAAAAAGTGTTCGTACATAGCTATTTTTCTTTAAAGTTCAGGCGTAATTATAGCATAAACAATTTCAATTTATTAATATATACGTTGTGATTTAATTCTAGACATCAGTCAACCCACTCTAGAAAAGTTTGGAATTTTCTTTTGAAGTCTTCCCTGGGAGAGAACCAGATTCGTTGGCATTACCGTGGAAGCAGATATTATCACGAAAAATAAATATATGTCTTCTGAAATGAAAATTATGACTATGAAAAAATATCTGTGCAATAAAATTCACGAGAATCAGCGATTCAATCGATAACAAGATCGAGCTCTCGATAGCGCAGACCTAAACCAAGCAAGGCTAAAATTTGGATTTCTTCTTTATCATCACTAAACTTTGATTATTTGAACCTGTTGTCACTAATAACAGTTTTTAGTTCAGAAATTTTCTTGAAGATCCGTCCGTAATTTTTTTATTTGTGTTCTGACAGTCATTTTAATAAACAGCAGTCAAACATGCTAATGGACGGAACCGATTATCACCAAATTTTGGTCATTTATTGGTGCCTTTTACCAATTTCTAACAATTCATGCAAATTTATCGATATCTGTCCATAACTTTTTGAGAGTTATGTTGTGACTGACATTTTGACTAGTATTCGTCAAACATAAAAACAGACAAACCGGTCATCACAAACATTTAACCATTTGCGTCTTTTAACAGGATAAACAAGAGCACTCTGAGAGCTCATATGTCCGCCAAGCAAGACAACGGTTACGAAAAATTAAAATTTGTTCTGAGACCATGATTTTCTTTGTATCAACATCCAAATCAAATCATAATTGTGCGCTTCAACAGTGTTAACAGCTTCATTAATTTTTTGCAGACCCGTTTATAATTTTTTTTTAGTTATGCTGCTGGCAATAAACATTCTGACAAACATTAGTCAAACCCACAAACTAACCAACCAATCATCACCAAATTAATCATATATATGTCTTTTCATTACTAACAACTCCTATAAATTTCATAAAGATCCATTCACAACTTTTTAGTTACTCCTTTACTCCTTTATTGTTGTTCTCTGAATGCAATCATCGTTAAAATTCATATACAAGAGCACAATGAAAGATACAAAATACGAGACCAAAATAGCCCGAGGATCAAGCTCAACTTACCTACAATAGAGAACGTGCCTACTAAAAGTGATATATTCACTTGTGAGGCACACATTAAAAGACCTTGATATCGACTGCAGTAAAATAAACTCCTATACTTACACATCAAGCAAAAAGGTGGGACTATAGGACATTCAGATTCTAAATTTCTAAGCACTGCTAACAATCTTCATTAGGTGATAACCAATCTCTAAAATTCGGCAATAAACCCTTGATACGTACTAAATTGATTCAAACTAAAAACGGATGTGTTGGTGGATTCCATAACACACACATGTTCTCTATAGAAACATATGAATGCAAATAAGAATGTGTTTTTTGATTAAATGAGAACAGATAACAACAGAAAACCCTTATTAATAAGCTACCTACCTAAAATTGATGAAAAAATCCATCTAGCATTGCCTCATTACATAGCCTTTGTACTTTATTTTGAACACAGTAGCATTCATTGGTTGCGTGAACATATCTGGAATCGAGTTATAGCATCGAACAATCTGAAAATGACAAATTTCTTCTGTACCTCTAACCTTGCCTGTGGTAAATTTAGTCTCTGGTGTCAAGTGCCATACTCATGATTCGGCAATATATAGCGCATTTCGTACAAATTTCAATAAGAAATATTCATAAACTTCCCCGAGTTTCAACAACATCAGTCTCCTATACATATCATTCACTGAAATTACAGGAACATTGTTTGTTCTAACAAGCATAAAATTAAAAAGCTGCAGTGACAAACTAACGAATGAACAAACAGATCATCACAGAAATTCGGTCTTTTACTCTTCGTGATATAGCTACCTAACAACTTATGTAAATTTCATAAAAATCCGTCCGTAACTCTTTGACTTAAAGCATTGAGAAAAATGAGGCAAGCAAACAAACAAACAAACGGATGGACGGATCTTCATCCAAAGTTGATCATCTGTTCCTCCAAACATACCTAACAATCCCTTTAAATTTCGTTCAAATCTGTCTATACCTTTTTGAGTTATTTTGATGACAGACAGCTAGGAAGAAAGACAGACAAACCCGACGAAAGCATAAATAACTTCCTTGGCGGAGGTAATAGTTTCTACAAACTTCATTAAGATCCATTCGTAACTTTCCAGTTATATTACTAACAAAAATAAAAACATAGGGACAAACAATCCAACGCACTAACAATTCAACTAAAAAAAATTTGGGCATTTACTGCTAGTAACGACCTCAAAATTACCTGTCAATTTCATAAAGATCAACCCATAACTTTTTGAGTTAGGCTACCATGAAAAAGAGGTAAACAAGCAAACCAACGTTTGTACGGATCTTCACCAAAAGTTAATGATCTATTCCTCCCAACATACCGAACAATCGCTGTAAATTTTAAAGAAACGTCTATACATTTTTCAGCTATCTTGGTGACAGAGAAATAAACAGACAGACACAGAGACCCCACAAAACCATAATCTCTTTAGTAAAGGGTAGCTATAATATTAAGGAGATACCATGAATTTGGTTCTCCTACAATTTTTAAATGCAACGTCATCCGTACAAAAAATTCTTCCCGAATTGTCCAATTGATTAACAAATGACAACAATCGACCCTCGGAGTACAATTAATGATTTGCAAGATAATAATTGCACACAAGGCGGCGATATAAGATTGCGTACAGTGTCCAATATTCGGCACGAAACTTAGAGACATGGACGATGACGTAAGAAGACACTGTCGTTAAAATGTCCATTGAAAGTCCGACTAAATATTGAGGACGCCTTCGATTGCGTCGTCAGAGCCAAGCACACTTCACTTAACTTGTCCGAAACTACAGACAGATGCCCTGGCTTCGACTCGTCTATTCACGTTTCAGGCATTAACTCAAAATTGATCACCTGTGAGATTTAAACAAACTCAATCTTACTTCGTAAATTGGAAATTTCAGTAAGTTCAACTTAATCGAATCGTTTCTAAGACCTGCGACGCGATTCAAAGGACAAAGCCAAGGTTCCTGTCTGCCCGTCCGGACAAGTTAAGTGAAGAGTGCTTGGCTGTGACGACCCAACCGAAGGCGTCCTAAGTTTGCCAGGAAAATGTGAAAGAAGCGAATTAACGTTTTTTGGAGCCACTTTTTGTTGTCAGATGCAGCAATGATGGAATTTTTCGCCACGACTGCGACGTATGATTTCTGGAAGTGAGGAGAAGCTACTATCCCGAAAAACACTATTCCTACAGTAAAGTATGGAGGAGTCGTAATGTTGAGGGGGTTGCTTTTTTGCTTCTGATTTAGGTACGCTTCGCCGAAAAAATAAATCTATGAGAAACAAAGAGTATTAAAACACCATCGCAGAAAAATTTATTGACATTCTAAAATGAGTACTGCTTCGTTTCCCTCTATTCTTAGCTATATCGTTTCTAGCTTTTTCGATTCGTTGAGCTTCCATGCAATTTGCAAATCATCAGCTTTAAAGAAATCGCTGCCGGAAGCAAGCATAATTTACTATCTATGATGCCACATAGATGTACTAGACAGGCGTCGGCTATTCTGAAACTTCAAATATTCGGCAGAGCAGCAACCTGCTAGCTTACCGTTCAGCAGAACATTATCTCCGATCAGATCCTTCAAATTGGGACGGAGAAACGGACCAACCAACCAAGCATCCAACAAACAAAACTATCGGTTATTTAGTTGAATAATGATCAGTTTTCAAATTATTTAAAGTTATCCTTATTTTATATTGATATATATGTATATATCTTGGATTCAAAATACGCCAAAAATCATAGGAACTTTTTAAAATATTGCGTTTCAATGTAATAAAAAAGAAAATACAATTATATATAACTGTATCGATAACAACATGTAAAAATATGTAGAAACAAGCACACATACGAATAGTGTTAACGCTATATATAANCAGTCAACGCGTTTAAAAATCGTCTTGGCATATATTGGGAGAGACATCCTCCGCAACTAAGAACTCCTCCTCCAGGAGTCGCAAACTCTTAACGGCCAAAGCTTCCGAGGCCACCTTAAGTCGTCTCCTTCTCTCTCCCGCTCCAACTACACAGTTTGATGTCTCTAAGCTCCGCATATCAGCGGCTTTTGATCGTGCTGGCGTACATTAAAGATCGTCTTGGGCATGGACTCTTCACCCCCCTTTTTTTCTCTTTTCTCGTGTCCTCTATATCCTACTAACATAAAGGCAATAGCTCATAGAGTGCCGGGGCGTATGTTCCGGTGTCTCTTTGGGAATGGGCCTATTGGTTCGTCTACTGTCGCCTATCTAATCTAATCTAAAAAAAAGTTATGCCTCGATGGCTCATTTTCGGCCCCCAGTCGATCGTGCCGTAGTTTTGAACGATGCAGCCGAGCCATTTGCGATTGTTTAACAAGCTGTATAGATCGACAAACTTTACACACGCTCTGATTAGCTTCTGTTTCGCTTTCATTGGGCTTAGAACTTTATAAAGAAGATATAATTTTTTTTATTTTGAGCGATGAAATCATTTATGACATCAAATTACACGTTTAAAGTATAGCTGGTAGCATGTAAGGCAGCTGCCAAGACGATGCCAGTGCTTAATTTTATAAGAAATATTATAAATATAGTGCCAACATCGGTGCATGCAATACGTTCACATAGATAACGGTCTCACGTTCATACATTAATCTCTGTATTTATTTATATTTATTATGCATATACACATTTCTTTTGTTAAGATTGTGTCATACGAGGATATAACGAAGAGGGAATTTAAAGATGTGAAAAGTTTTTTTTTTGAGGGGATGCCAATACAAATGAATGACGTCATAGCAATAAATGTACAGAGTTACTGCAGTTACTTGTGTGAATACGACAAAAAGTCTAACGAGAAATTATGATTGACTACATTAGATTAGATAGGCGGCAGTAGACGAACCAAGAGGCCCATTCCCAATGAGACACCATAACTTACGCCCCGACCCTATATGTTAGTAGGATGTAGAGGACTGGGGAAACAAGAGGGGAAAATATGGAAGACGAAAGAAAACAGATGGGGGAGAAGAATCACAGCCAAAGAGATGATCATGAATGCACGCAAGCATGATCGATAGCCCCTGATATGCGGTGCTTAAAAATATAGATGAAGCGGAAGTGAGAAGAAGTCGGCTTAAGATGGCCTGGGAAGCTTTTGGCCGTTAAGTGCTTGCGACTCGTGGAGGAGGAGTTCTTAGCTGTGGAGGATGTCTCTCCCAATGTATGTCAAGACGATTTTTAAACGAGTAGACCGACTCCGTGCCTACAACGTCGGAAGGGAGTCTATTCCAAATGCTGACAATGAAATAAGGAAAGAACTGCTGACTTAGGGTCGTTCGTCGAGCTTTGTGCTTGAGTTTTTGGCCATTATTTCTCAAGCGATCATTAAGGTCTCTTTCAAAGAATCCCGTTGTAGGTACGTCGTTGAAGCCATTCAGGTACTTGAATGTTTCTATCAGTTGGCCCCTGAGTCGTCTTTGCTTGAGAGAGATCAGACCCAGTTCTTTCAGGCGACGTTCATATGACTTGTTTCTCAGCTGAGGTATCAGTTTCGTTGCTCTGCGTTGGACTCTTTCCATGTTATCGATATCTTTACAGAGATGTGGCGATCAGAATTGAACAGCAAATTCTAAGTGTGGCCTCACTAATGC
>LQNS02020117.1:1641664-1663052 GCA_001587735.2 Parhyale hawaiensis | reverse complement strand
TTAAAATGTTCCCGATCCTTGGAGGGTTAGGAATACAGGGTCGACATCTGTCAGTTCAGTGCTGTTTTTGAACGTTCCCTGTCACACAAATAATACGTGATGGTGTAAAAAATTGCTTGAATTACTGTTGGTGGATTGTGTAGGCTTATTACAAAACTATTGCGTTGAGAACTACCCGATGTGTGTAGTAGTCTTCGACTAGAGATCCACAAATCAGTGATGCCGATGAACAATATGCAGTATAATAAATCTTCTGAAATGGGTAGCCGGAAACACGGGAGTCTACTTTCAACAGTGTTCCTTACTTACGAAGCTCCTGCTATTCTTGAGGGACCTGCCAGTCGACGTAAAGGATGGGTGCTAGCCGGAGGTAGAGAACATTATGCTTTGATTAGACATTATTGCAGATATTGATGGTGGTCCTTAAGAATACCTCATTGTGATCAAATGACTACGACGGAAATTTCTAGGAGAGAACATGAATTTTTAGTTGAAAAATAGGGGAGCAATTCAGGAGAGCCAGAATAGGCAAGCAAGGCAGGCATGTGCATATAAATACGAGGCTAAGACAAGAGTTGTTGTTTTTTTAACCTCGAAAGATGAAGTCGCTTCGAGTAATAAGTACAAACTTCAACCAATTAAAAATATATATTTGCTGTTTAAAAGTGATAAGTTTAGGAAATGGATGGATATTTATGAACAAGGATAACTTAGCTGTGGTTAGCAAGAGAGAACGTGTATATGGTCAGAGGAGATCTAAAAACTGCCGTCTGCCTTCAAGGAAGAACGCCGAATCCAGTTTACGAGCATATTTAGAGTATTTTTTAACAGTTCGCCATATCATAGAACAGTGAAAATTTAGACTAGGGTAGTGAGTTGCCGTAATTTCTTGGTTCATTTTCGAAAGTATGCGGTCTTCTCTAGCACTAATGTAAACAATTTTTGACAACATTGCATGAAAGTTTCGCTTAACTACAGTTCCTAATATTTCGATACAGTGGAAGATTGTTAGATCGTCAATAATGTGATGTTGAGCTTTACTGTACATAATATTCACGTTCTGTTTACGCGGCATCATGTTTTGTGTCTTTGTTGCTACTAAGATATGCAAGCATTTTAGGTAATGCAGCTCATCTCTTGGTGTGCAAGACACACCTAGCGTGACTGACGAGACCATCCAAATCGGCTGGCACTAATGACTAGCGGCTGACTGACAGCATGTCTTGACTGGCTGACAGTCTTTGTCAAGCTCTTGGCTGCTGCACTGGACGAGCTGACAAGCTTGGCAGTTTACCGTCAAGTTTCAAAGGGCTGATGTGTCCAGCTTGGCAAATGGAGCTTGTCACACTTAACTCCTAATAGGCAACGCTTGTCAATTATTTCATAAACGAGAGAACGTAACAAAATGTTCAAGAGTTTCATTATATAATGCTATATATTCTCCAACGAAAAAATGAAACTTGTCTACAAAAAATACATTTCTCTCCTGCTGTTGCAAACTTAAGAACTGCCATTAAATCGATATTGGACATTGTCTTTAGATCAGGATAAGAAACTTGATTAGCACGTTAGGTGAAAAGATACTCGTACTCACAGTCTCATAGGATATCATTATACAGAACGTAACTATATCCCCTCGCAGACGTTCTATACTAGCACAACACTGGTCAAATGCAAGAAACAGTGTAAGGCTTGATGGAAAAGATGATGTTAAGATTTGAACCAAATTAAATTGATTCAAAATACAGTTCAATGAATCTCAGAAGCAAACTACTTTCTGAGCTGCAAGTACTTTTGTGAAGCAATTAATCACTTAGTGTTTTTCCTAAGTAAAAAACTAAACTCTTGCATGTATATGCATTCTCCTGTCCATTTTAAGGCAGTTTTTCAGTCAGTATCATACTTAAGCTAGAGCACTCTGAGAGCACATACCTCCGCCAAGCAAGGAAATGCTAAGAAAAAATCACATTGTTTCTGAAACGGTGATTTCCTTTTTACCAGCACCAAAAAATCTGGTCGTTTGTGCCTTTCGTCAGTAATAACAGATTTCTGTAATTTTCTTGACGATCATTTCAAAACTTTTTGAGTTATGTTATGTTGCTGAAAAATATTCTGACAAACATTAGTCAAACACACAAACAGGCCAACTGATCATCACCAAAATTTGATCATTTTGGTCTAGCAAATCTAACAATTCTTGTATATTTCATATAGATTCATCCATAGCCTTTTGAGTTATTTTGCTAACAAACAAAATCAAACACATAGACATACGTACGAACAAACAGATCATCACAAAAATATGGTCATTTACCCTTCATAACTTCATGAGTTATGGCACTAAGAAAAGAGAGGCAGACACACAAACAACCAAACAAACTGATGAACGGATCTTCACCAAAAGCTCATCATCTGTTACTCTAAACATACCTAACATTCGCTGTAAATTTCGTAAAGATCCGTCCAGAACGATTTCAGTTAGTTTACGTACCAACATAAAATCTAACACGTAGACAAACACATACACAAAGTAACAAAAGAGAAATTTGATTATCACAAAAATTTGGTCATTTACTCTTTGTGATATACCTAACAACTCATGTAAATTTCACGAAAATTCATCCATAACATTTTGAGTTATGGTACTAAGAAAATCTAGTCAGACAAACAAACGGTGGGAAGGATTGTCCCCAAAAGTTAATCATCTGTTACTCTTAAGATTCCTAACATTCCTTGTGAATTTAGTAAAGATCCATATATAACTTTTTGCATTATCTTGGTGACAGACAAAGAGACAAACAAAACAGCAGAAAATTAGACACACATGATAAAAACATAACCTCCTCGGTGAAGGTAATAAGAAATTAGCTTATATTTTTGCATTCTATTTCCAATTATTCTTTAAATATTTCATCAATCAGAATAATTATCCAAGAAACTAACGGCTAAAGCGTGTGTATCGGTTTGCTGCTTAATTACGGATTAGATTATTCAAACCTACACAATTTCGTATCGCAGTCGTTGACAATTATCCATGAAATTGTTCTTAGCTATTTCTGTTCTTGTCAGCTGTTCTTCGTAGCTGTTACATATATACATTCATGTCAATTGTTCAAGAGTCCAAACAGAAAATGTATCTAAGTGAATCACCCTAAATATTATTCACATTCATTGTATTGCTTCACTATCACCTATATGGTTCTCATATATGTACGTATACACGTGAAAAATGACTACCAACAGTTACAGTTAAGCTGAACACTGTATGAAAGTGGTAGCATAATTAAGTGAATAAATCTATGGTAGAACACCAAAGGTAAACAAATATATAGTATCTCATATATATATATGAACCACTACTGTGTACATAGTTATTATATACAGTAGATACACCATCCAAATTAAAATATACAGGGGAAAATACATAAATGTCTTGTAACTGCTACGAAATTTACAGAAAACCTCAGGCGACGGTGGAAAATTCGGGAGGTTTTATGCTGTACTAGCTGCAGCCGTAGAAATTCCACGGTTAGTGAATGTTTTCACTCGCCTTATTTAACCCGAGGTAGCGCTCATATCCTAACCCCCCCTCCCGTCTGAACTAACGTCCGCCGCTTATGCATGTCTATCCTTAATCAATCCGTCTCCCTAACATCTCGTCTAACCTTTCCTAGTACTTCGATTTCACCACTGAATCACGCATTAGTTCTGTCAGCAAAGAATTCTCACTTGCGTCTTGATAAAGACATAGAAACATGACGGTACATCTTGAAATGTTCTCTTATGCGTTTGCACACCTTTTCTAAGCTGAGTTTCCCGCAGTTTACATATAATTTAGCCATCCGTAAGGTTACACACACGATCCAATTCCTTGTCGGTGCATCCAGTTTTTTTTTTTTTCATTTTGGAACCCGTGGATACTGATCTGTAGCCCATCATTTTTCTGCTTTGTTCTGCTATAGCTTATTAATAAAAGAAAACAGATTCGGTCAATTTCTTCACTCGCAAGAAGATAGTCTTCCGTTCTCGAGTGTCATTGTATTTGCTCAGACATCGCACTGTAATGGCGGATGCTTTCCCAGCAGCAGATTCGCTTCAAAAGACTTCAGAGAAGAGATGCCCAACAATACCCGTTCTGTTCACCCGTGGCGTATTCTGGAATCGCAACTCGCCCTAATAGAAAAGTCAACTGCTACCAGCAGAGCGAATAGAATGCTGTAAAGAAAATTAAAAGCGGTAGATATGATACGGGTGCAAAGATTCACATTTGAAGTCAAATCTGTAATTTCCTTCGGTCTGTTTTTGAAGAGCATGACACACGAAGGAACAACGCTATCTAATACAAAGAATGGCCGTCGTGTGTTTATATATTTATATTTTTATTTATTATAGGTTTCGTGTCACGCTCTTAACGAATTAGATAGGCAAAAATTAGCTCTGGGCTTCCTGGCTTCAACAGTGTATTCATTTGCTTGAAGAATGTGGTCATCCTGCTAAGCTTCATAGAAAACTGATCGGTAGAAAATATTCCAGGTTGCAGATGATGGCACTCGAACAGTATAACTGAATTTCGATCTTTCTTTGACTACGTTGAAGTCCACTCGATGTAGATGCATACGGCTTCTCTATACAATCTCTTCCATCATGATGTGTACTCTCTTCTGAGATTTACTTCGTCCAAATTTCAGCTGATACTCTTGTTTTGCTAATTATCGAGGCAACTGGTAAGTTATTCATGAGCGGTCAGCAGGCGCGTAAAGACCACGATGTATTTCTCGGCAGCAAATTATTTTCTCCACTTATTTTTGGTTCTTCTTTCAACAGAACAAGTTTCCTTTTGATGAAAAAATTTTCCGAGTCCGAGTTATATGCCACCCGTGAGTATCTTGGATACAGAGCTCCGTATTTATTGAAAGCAATATCGACTGCGGGCAAAAAACGTCGCTTTTTTGTGTATCACCGACAGAAGCTGGGTGTTGTTCAGCCCTGCACGCTTAGCTGTATGGTTACCTAAATAAGTTGGCCGTTGCGCAGCATCCTCCTCAAGGAAGTTAATAAGAGCTAAGCCGTCTACCCTAAATAGGTAATAACCTAAGAAATCATAAAGTACATGTCCCGTCAACGCGTGGTGCTACCCAGAAAGGGAGCTCCCTTTTATAGATGTAAGGCTCTGCCTTAATATCTTTACGATGATGCTACAGGCAACACAAGACGGGTCTTCACAAATTCTTCGCTGTCATTATTGACAGCGCAGGCACTCTAGTAAATATTATAGATTTTATGTGCAATCGAAATAGTACCAATTAGCGCTGCGCTACGAAAACGTAAACCTCTGCCAAGTGACTCAACAGTAAAAGACAGAATGACGGACAAACAAATAGACAAACGGACGCAACGAGCACCTTTTATCACTACAATTGAATCACCTGTTCCTCGCACAATTGCTCACTGTTTGTACTACATCATAGTGTTAGTGTCTGCGAGAAGTTAATTACAAGACATTTAACGGGAGTTTTTCACAAGGTATCGGTTTCAGTCGATAAGAAATGCACCAAATACTTCCAAATAGAATGGCTCAGCCTGTAGCGTGTACGTGCCACACCAGAGAACACGGCGTAATTCTTAACTATACACATTTTAATATTGGCAGTACTGCAGCAAAGGTCGGTGGCTAACAAACATTCTATACTTTCTATGACACTTCCATGACCTTCAAATGAATTACACGTGGTGCTATAGGTGCCGCTCGCCGTGAGTAGAGGTTTATAAATGCCAAACTTTGCATTTAGTGGCATGGCCAGCAGCGAGTTATCTCCACTGTGCACGTAACCGTTGGAATATAAACTTCCACACGCATGCATATAAAAGTCATATCCCTGGCAGAAAACGCTTTGTTGTTTCAATTTTGTGTACATAAGATTTACTACGTTGAGATAGGAGTCTTTCGTGTATAGTATGGTACGGCTCTCAAGAGGCAGTAGTAAAATGGTGGATTTGTACTTGCTCCATCTTTTACTGAGAAGGAAGGTTGTGACATAGTCGCCTTCAATGTAAAAATTCTGGAATATACGTGAACGCTCTGGCGCTAAGGTGCCCCATAGCAGCGTTGCAGCCGAGTGCCGTTTATTTTACTCTTTTGTGTTCACAGTTCCCTGAGACAGCGGCAGCGGACGTTACGTGCTGTGCTGAGGGTCCCAGGAACGATCCCCACTCCAGGTGGTCGATCTTTGTGCAAGGCGCTTGGCGCGCTGAATTAGTAAGTTTGCTAGGTGCGCATAGGCCTAGCTATCGTGAGAGTACTTACCTTAGGGTTGGGGGGAGAGGGTCGTCGTCGGCTGCAGCTGTGCTTACTTCTCAGGGGCCAGTTTCCTATGTCTGCCGCACGAACCAGTGCGTGTGGGTTTCCCAGGGAAGGGTTCAGTCAAAGTTGACTTTACCTTTAGACGAGTCGAGTCCTGAACAATAGCCAATAAATAATAACTCTATTAAAATTTTCACTATGAAGGCCTTAAATATTGAGGACTGTATATCAGTATGGTAAGGGGGGAGCAGTAACACAAATATTAAAGTAATGAAGACGTGGGTCATACAGTATACCTACAGTTACTGTAGATGTCACTGCAACAGGTCACCATAAGTGTCCCTAGTTGAAAATACATAACTTACAAGCATCTAAATATATACTATTGTTACATCGATAATGTGGGAACATTATAGTGAGCAAGGCATTTATGCGTGCATATTTTATCGTATAGTTTTCGGTCCCGTAATCACCGGAAATTTCACAAACACGACTCTGCCTTAATAGTAAATTTTGCCCTTCGCGGCCCTTGCAAGTGTAGCGTGCCGAATAGTGTTGTTCAGAAGACAAGCTAACGCACGATTTAATGCTGAATTCAAGTTTAAAGTATTTCCTCATCCACAATATTAATATTTTTAATGCATCAATTTTAATCCTGCCACTCATATGAAAATTAACTATGAGTTCGGACGTAAATTAGAGGCTGATTGGCTTATCATTACTGTTTTTTAAACCTGGCTCAGCCTGTCTGTCACTTTCTGAGCGCTCCGCATAGCCAGTCCTCCTCTTACCATCCGTCTCCCCCCCCTCCGAACCGTCCCCCTCCCTATTCCCCCTCTCCCTCATATGATAGGGGGATTTCCATCCGTAAAAGCTCCACTAATATTGGAAATCGATCTCTACGGGGGGCACGGGGATGGATTGGGGGTATTAAGGGGGAGTGACATGAAGGGGTAGGATGAGGGCCACATCGATACTTAAAAAGGATGACTGTAAAATGAAGGAAAGACGATATTATTAAATTAGTCTTTTAATACAAAATGGAACGTTTGATCTAAAAGGTCAGTAAACGATCAATCCTCCGATTTACCCACAAGTTAGCGGTATATTGCACGCGTGCAGCAAGTCTTCTAAGCAATAAGAGAGTTTTTTCTTCAATGATACAGAGTTACCGCACTGGTCTAACTAAACTATTTCCCTCCAGCAAGTTTCTAAAAGCTTAGATATTTCATTTTATAGGATTTAGTAACAAGAACATGATATATTTACCACTCGTACAAACAAAGCGAATTTTATTGTATGTAATTTATATCAATTCGAGCTATTAGCAAACGCTTGGAAAAAATATAACTTCATAATTTCTAATCTTTTGCGGCAGATAAGCGAAATATCCCATGGTTTGTTCTTTAATCATAATTAATGAATGAACCATGAGGTACGTACATACAATTGCACTAAGTCCATTGATACTCACGCACAGCAAGACTAACATCTTCTATCAACAGTCACTCTGCAAATACCATGCACGTTCATCACGCATTTGCCGCACACTTCACGCCTCCATGTCACGAATTTGCCCAATTAATTTGCCATACACAACAGCTGTCGTAGTATTTAATAATGCAAAATTACTGTAATACGATGGACTTTAATGCTTCACTAAAAGGTGCACCGCATAATTAAGTTGCATGCCTGGTGACCACTTAATAGTGTTATTATTGAGGGAGTAATGATATTGGCCCATTAAGGCATGTAGTCAACCATTATTTCTCGTAGAAAATAACGCTATTGATACCTGCCAGAAAAATTAGGAGTATGTGTTATTGGGTTAAGCGTTCAGTGAAGGCTTGAGACATAGATTGTAAGTAAGGAAAATTGAAAAAATCAATAAAAAGCTCAAAAATAAGAAGTAGTTCTTATATAGTCATTAATTAAACGTATATAAAAGAAGGACTTTTGCTAACCTTTGCAATTATATATATTTTTATGTAGAGAGTCTCTTTACAGAGTCTAACTGAAGACTGAACGCTTACTAATAGTTGCTAATTTACGTAGAGACGTGAACCAAAAAGTAAACCGTTAACGGTGAAGTAGGAATGTTGCGTTTTTCAAGAAACATAAAATCATTAAAAATAGATGGACGGAGGGTGACAACAATATGATACTTTTAGGTCAGCGTAATTGGAGTCGCTGACGGTCGCCCGTCAATCACCCATGCAGACAAGTTCCATGTCCTGATCATTATACACTGCTTGAACTACTACAATTTGTAACCTATTGTCTCGGCTATGTAGTTTAATGAGACACCACTTAACGAAAATTTTATCAATCAGCTATATAAGGATGATAAGGATTAAGCAGTCAAGCTCCCTGTGGTACGACTGTCATTAACTGCATAAGGACCAAATTGAACTTCAATTCCTCCTAGCAATAACACTCTGAGATGTTCTCTGGTATATTCATTAGCAGTCACAAAGACTGAATTAGTGGTTTTGTTAGGCAGCTAAGCTGTCAGTGGCTCTCACTTCCCCTACATGGATAGGTGTTGTCGCCAGAAGCTAATCAAAGATACGTGAAAGACGAAGTGTGTCATAAAATAAAACTAGAGCCGTCTGAAAGCGCATACTTCCGCCAAGCAAGGCAAAAAGGTAACGAAAAATTCAAATTGGCGCTGAGACCATGATTTTCTTTGTATCAACACCAACATCTAATCATTTGTGCCTTTTTTAACAGTATTAACTGTTTCACTAATTTTCTTGAAGATCCGTACATAATGTTTTGAGTTGTGCTGCGAAGAAATATTCTGACAAACATTAGTCAAACTCACAAACAGATCAACCGATCATCACCAACATTTAATCACTTTTGTCTTTTACCATTACCAACAACTCCTGTAAATTTCATCAAGATCCATTCTTAACTTTTTGAGTTAAGGTGCTAACAAGCATAAAATTTAACACAGCTACAACTAACGGACGAAAGAACGAACAGATCATCATAAAAATTTTGACATTTACTCTGCGTGCAAAGGTGAGCGTAGCGACGCTACTAATTTTGTAGCGGTAGCGCCGCTTCATTTTCAAGTTAGTAGCGGTAGCGCCGCTTCATTTTCAAGTTAGTAGCGGTAGCGCCGCTTCATTTTCAAGTTAGTAGCGGTAGCGCCGCTTCATTTTCAAGTTAGTAGCGGTAGCGCCGCTACATTTTCAAGTTAGTAGCGGTAGCGCCGCTATATTTTCAAGTTAGTAGCGGTAGCGCCGCTACATTTTCAAGTTAGTAGCGGTAGCGCCGCTACATTTTCAAGTTAGTAGCGGTAGCGCCGCTTCATTTTCAAGTTAGTAGCGGTAGCGCTGCTACATTTTCAAGTTAGTAGCGGTAGCGCCGCTACATTTTCAAGTTAGTAGCGGTAGCGCCGCTACATTTTCAAGTTAGTAGCGGTAGCGCCGCTACATTTTCAAGTTAGTAGCGGTAGAGCCGCTAGCATCTGTAGCGCTAGCCGCTACTTTTAGCGTTACTCTACTACCGTTAGTTTACTGTTATACAAACAAAATTACATAAATACTATATTATCAATTTATGTTAACATGTCTTCATCATGTGAAAATAATAGGGCTAATATTTACCCTTTCGTCCACTAGAGTTGATGCATATGAGGTGCGCTTCTTTATGGATTGACGCTTCTTGAATCCAGGAATCGCAGCCGTTTTTATGAGAGATGTTTACTTTCTGAGATGTTTGACTTTGAAGTTCTATTTTCCCCATACCTAATACTGAAGAAAAGAATTCGGTCGAGAATCTTCAACGTTTTGATGCCATTTATGGGTGGTAGGACACATTTAGAGATGGTTTACACGAATGATTTTTGCTCGCAAATGCTTGGTTTTCGAAATATTTTGGCTTTGAAGTTCCCATTGTTTACCTATGGGAGAAAATACCCGGCGATGGCACTGTGGGTTGGGAAGCCTTTTTGATAGTCTCTTTTAGGTTAGGTCAACACAGTTTAGGTTATTGTGGAGCCGCCGGGTATTTTCTCCCTTAGGAAAGCAGTGGAAGCTTCCGAGTCACATATCTCGAAAGCTGAGCGTTTGCGAGCAAAATGTCATTCGTGTGAAACGTCTTAAAACGTGTCCTATTACCATGAATGGCTTCGGGATGTTGATTTTCGACCGAATTTTTTTCATCAGTATTAGATGGCGAACTAAAGCACTCTGAGAGCGCATACCTCCGCCAAGTAAGGCACCGGTAACGAAAAATTCTAATTGGCTCTGAAACCATAATTTTCTTCGTTTCAACTCCAAAATCTAACAAGAACGCCTCGTGGAGTTAGACCATCACCCGAAGGAAACGGAAGCACAAAGCTAGTGAATATAATAAAAATTAGCTTGTCAATAAAAACATAGAAAAAAAAATAGAATGCCTCGTGTCTCAAGACGATCTGTCTCAGTGGAAACAAATTCGCCGCGGTGGAGTTAATTGAACGCCGTCATTTTTTATGGCCTGCTAGGTTTAATTTTTTTGGTATGGGTCACAGCTAGGTCAACCCACCAAACTCTATACAAAACAATTATGAACATTACTCAACTCCTTCGACCACTTATTGGGTGGACAGACATACAAATATATATATACTTAAATCTTCAAAGAAAACATTATCACCTCTCTCAGTTTGTTCGCGAGTGATAATGATTTGTACTTTCTAATAGTATCAGGATTTTCTGCAATTTATTTGAAGATCTATTCATAACCTTCTGACAAACATAAGTCAAATATACAAGCGAACCAACCAATCTGCACTAAAATTCAATAATTTACGTCTTTTAACATTACTAACAACTGCTGCAAATTTCACAAAAATCCTGCACCGTTAAATTTTAAACTTAGTCCACCTATATTTAGTGTTTCATTTTTACCTTACTATAGTGCAGTATTCAATTAATTTACATGCTCTTAGAATCGTGTAGCGTACACAGTCTCGCAACACTATTGTTTCGAAGGTATGGTGTGTTATTGAATAACAGGCACATTTCACATAGAAAATTATTTTCCTTTGAGGCTTTCGTAATCAATTTAGTTAGAACCGATTTGGACGAAATTTACAGGGATTGTTAGGTATCTTAGGAGGAACAGATGATTAACTTTTGATGAAGATATGTCCATCCGTTTGTTTGTTTGTTTGTCTGCCTCATTTTTCTCATGCCAATGTCATAACTCAAAAAGTTAGGGATGGTTTTTTTTAAATTAACATCATTTGTTAGGTATATAACGAAAAATAAATGACCAAATTTTGGTAATGATCCGTTTGTTCGTCCGTTTGTCACTGTTTGCAATTTTATACTTGTTAGCACAATAACTCAAAAAATATTGAATGGATCTTTAAGAAATTTATAGGGGTTGTTATTTATGTTAAAAGACATAAATGATTGAATTTTGGTGCAGATCGGTTTGTTCGTTTGTATGTTTCACTTATGTTTGTCATAACGTTTGTTAGCAGTATAACTCAAAAAGTTATGAACGTATCTTGAAAAAATTGCACTATCGAAAGACATGAATGATTAGATTTTGGAGTTTATACAAAGAAAATTATGGTTTCAGAGCCAATTTGAATTTTTTGCTACCGTTGCCTCGCTTGGCGGAGGTATGCGCTCTCAGAGTGCTCTAGTTTTTTCATTTTTTGTAAACAAAACGTCACCAAAATTGCAAAAGTGTTTTAACTGAAAGTGTCTCTTCTTTCCACTTTAACAATTTTAATACTATTAATGAAGATAGTAGTACTGCCCCAACTTCTATAATGCTGTCGAATAATTTGATACATAGAATAAGCTTCTTGCATGCAGCAGATTTAGTGAACAAATAAAACTAAATTTAGACCTTCACAACCAAACATCTTATATTGAAAATTTTTGCTACATTACAATATATAGAGAGATAATTTCTCCTTGCTTGTCGGGCTTTAGGCCAAAAGAATCAGTTTTGCATGTTCTGCAGCGTACAAAATTGCAATAGAATTTTAATTATTAAAAAGCTTTGTTCACATTTAAAATAAACTGGCTCATAGTACACCAACAGACTACCTTTTGCATATTTTTGAGCAGAACTACTATGTCTCCTAGTATTATACTTGCGTTCCTTTATTGCTTCGCTTAATTTGTTTACTGACTTTCTCGTGTGCCATTTTACTCGTAAACATCGAGAAAACTACTAACTATTACTAATCTCATAACAGCGCTCTGAAGCATTGCAAAAACGAGGACGTATTGGTAACAGTGCGGGACTTTATGGTGAGTGGCGGCGGCCGCTGCCAGCGGGTGTAGTGTGTCTGCTCGGGACTCAACTGCTCAGTGGCTGCCACAAGGTTTAATTGGAACCTCCTTGGTCTGGCAGACTATCGCTGCCTGTAGTTGTGCTACCTATGTGGTGAGTTTCTGCGAGGACTCTACGTAACTTACCGTGGGAGAAATTCTTGAGTGTTTTACTTCTCTTCTAGTTCAGTGCTACAGGCTGCCGCAAGTTCGTTAGAGAACTTCATCAGTTCATTAAATTTATTGAATTAAGACTATGCAGAAAGTAGAAGCGGTTACATTATTGCTGGTGCAATTATCACTTCAGCTACACTGAATATCAAGTATTTATTTGGTACGCGTAGGAAGATATACTGTCATTTTTTCATTGGATGAATACTATATCTAAACTGCTAGAACGCATGCCTCCTGCTTCTGTAGTGCTCTAAGTTTAGTTGAATATGCTAGGATATATTCTGGCTATTGCCTAAGTGTAATTTTTAATTGAAAGTGCTAAAACCTATGCTGCTTATTTTTCCACTGTACTTATTTTTAGTTGAAAATTCTACACCCAGTGCTATTTAATTGGTACTCTAGGGTATGAATTACCTCCGCCAATGAGGCTATGTTTTTTGTTGGAGTATGCCGGTGTGCCTGCTTCTTTTTCCGTCTGTCACAAGAGTACTCAAAAGTTACCTAAGGATGTTTATGATATTTACAAGAGATATTTGGCGTGTTATATAGGAGAAGCAGATAAGTAACACTTTTGGTGAAGATCCGTCCAACCGTTTGTTTATTTGCCTGATTTTTCTTGGTAACAGAACTTAAATAGCTATGAATGGATCTTTATGAAATTTTCAGGAATTGTTGACAATGTTACCAACAGCAATAGACCAAATTTGTGTTAGCTTGTCTCTATGTTTGTTTTTATTTTTGTTAGAACATAACTCAAAAAGTTATATACAGATTATGAAATGCGCATCAGTTGTTAGAAAAGTTAGACGGCATATATGACCAAATTCTGGAGATGATCGAAAAGAAATTTTAGTTTCAGGACAAATTTGAATTATACTTAACACTATCTTTGCTTGGTGGAGGCATGCGCTCTCATAGTGCATTCTCTAATTTTTCATTAAGAATGACAGACCCCAAGCGGCCCATTTCTGAAGGTTATTAATTTCTAATCGAAAATACTGGAACTCATGCTGACTGTATATTACTTCAGCGAATTTAATTATGAATTAAAAATGGTAAAACCAATTCTACTCATACATTCACTGGATAATTTTTTTGTTGAAAATACTAGAAGCAATGTTGCCTATGACTTTAATATTTTAATTTCTGATAAATATGCTGTAGTCCTTGCTCCCTTCTACATCTGCCTAGGTATATTTTAATACTGAATATGCAGCTGAGCTTATGCACGACAGGATCAAAAACTCTATCGAAGATACCACCTTTCCTTTACCAGGCTCAAAAGAAAAATTATCCACTATATTATAATGAACAGTTTTGGTTGGTTTTTTGCTCGCTATCTACCTTGCTTGCTTGCCTGCTTCCTTGGTTGGTCTTCTCTGTCACGCTCTTAAATGTAAAGAGGAGAAAATTCATCACCTGAATAACAAGATGAGATACCATGAAACCTCGGCCCTGATTTACACTGACAAATATAGTTTCTGAGATACCTACATGCCCCACAATCAAAATACAGCAGTTTCTGAAGCCCGCTTCGCTCTGAATAGTAGTTCGATACGATTTGACATGATACGTTTTTTGAGCGTGGAAAATGAAAGGCGGTATGTTTTACAAAGTTTTAGTTCCTGTCGGGCATAAGCTATTTCGCATATTAGTTTGACTGAATTTCTTCCTAGCAGTTAGAGAGGCTCAATCTTGGAGGGAGTTTTTGTTCCCCTCGTGCATAATTCCTTTTATTTATGTTTTTCTAAGCTGAACTTCTTCGAGGCAGTTAAAAGTTCGCGCTGAGCTGAAGCCAGAATATTTTCCATTATCATTGGAGTCAAATTTCGGTCCTTAAGGTTCAATTATCTGTTGGTATCTAGAATACAGTAAGCACTGAGCGCTTGCGCCGAATAATTTTCAATGAACGATACATTTTTTCTCTCTGGCGCTGCTCAACTTACGACCATTTACAAACTAATATTTGCGCCTTTTCATGCAGGTGGAATATGTTCCTCACGCAAACTCATGTCGGCACTATATTCGTATCTTCAATGGAAGATCTACCCTATAGGTATGGGTCCTATTTTCCAGCAATCTTGTACTGCAAATAAAAAATTCAACTACAAAATTTTTACCATCAATTCTGACGACTTGAGTACAAGAGTATTTTCACATGTAGTTAGGCGCTTATTTCCCTACTTATAATGAGTCTTCATAAACTATGTCTTCGCCCCCAAGCAGACATGCTCGTGCTTAAAAACTCTTCATTGCGTGCAACAATTAACTGTAGTGTACGAGGGAAAAGTTAGTATTTTTTGCCTGAAAGCTCGAGATTCAAGAAACATGCTCGTGCAAGCCTGCAGTGCTGCATATGGGCCTCAAATACTATGTCTCATTGTAAAAACTGTTTTACTTCAAAAATGATCCATACAAAAATAACATGATTTAAATAATAATAATTGCATTTATTTCTCATATGAATGCTGTGCCCAACATATTTCAGCTACAGCATCGTGAGGTATTCAAACTTAAGACTGCAGCTAGACATAAGAATAAAACTTCATACTAAATAGGAGAGAATTGTCATTTGCTGTGCAGCGTTACACTTAACGCACCTTCCAGAAAGCAGACAAAAATTGCAGCGGCCTGTCATAGTGGCAAAGCATTTACACTAGAATAAGCAACGAACAGAATCATGTACGACGTTTGTAGGGTCCCAATTAACGGACCACGTACAAAGCTGAAAATAATTGCCCATTATGTAGTATTGAACATGTAGTGGAATCGCAGACAAACATCTAAGTATATATTTGGTTGCAACACAGAACATCTCAATACAATAGGTCTACTCTGCTTCTAAATTGCCTTGTTTTTCCAGCATATCTAGAATGAAGAGTATTAAATTATAACATGTAGGGCTTCCCAATCGGAAATATATAGGCATTTGTCCAATGTTATCAGAAGCCGGTAACTATTTGCTAGTAGGCAGCCGATAAATGCCTATAAATTTCCCTTTGGTTTAGGATTATTTTGGGATGGCTCAAGGCGCCGTATTCTAGTCTCCTAAAACGGACCTGACGACATCTATGCCCAATCGGAAATATATAGACATTTGTCCGATGTTATCGGATACCTTTCATTATTTTCTCATAGGCAGCCGATAAATGCCTATAAATTTCCAATTGGATGCCGTTGCCTATGAGCGATGATTCATGTATTTATACGGTAATTCATGCGGACAGGTAACTTTATTCATAAAACATAGAGTAAGTTCAAATTTATTTTCATTTAATTAAACTCACTTTCTTCAATCATAAGAGTCAAGCCATATATTTGGAGTAAAATAGTACTACCTGTAAAACTTCGTCTTAGCTTGCAATGGCGCCGCTTCCGTTGTGCTAGAATTTGTAGTTCTTGACTATGTGAGTTCTCAGCATGAGACAAACTTTTGAGCCGCTTGTGTACATCATTGATATGTACTGGCACGTACCCTGGCTATAATTATGTCGGCTCTAGCAGAAGCAGGTAACCTAATTTACTCGAAAAGAAATTGCACTATTTTGTCGAAGCTATATAAGAACTATTTTTGGATCAAACTGCGCTTCTCTTTTTTCTTCTTCTTCTTCTATGCTTTTCTTCTGCATTCTACACGACTATAATATCTAAATGGGCCCAATGCGCTGTCTGTCTCTCTCTCTCTGTCACGCTCTGAATAATAAGCTTGGACCCAGAAAGTTTAAGACAGCCACAATTCAACATTTTCAAAGTCAATTCTGATGCGAGATAGTTTACATTCCCGAGTGAGGTGTTCCAGAGTCGGTGCCTTGAAATTTTCACTGCATTCGGAATGCACAATTTTTTCTTCTCATACTCAGAGCGAAGACCTACAGCTCAAATTATAATCTGATGGTGACCTAGCTGTCACACTGGCAACTGATAGCCATTGCCCTTCTGTTCATGTGCCTCAGTCTTATTCCATTTCATCCACGCATTAACCCTATACAGACCCCAAAGTAAACTTCGGTTTCTCGTAGGAATAGCATTGGTTGAAATGTCGTTTGTAAGGTAAACGTACTGGACCTTACTGAGTTCAATTATTAACAATCACCACACTCAACTTTTTAGCTGGTCAAATAAACAGCCAATAAGCACGAATAACAGTTCATATTCCCTAGGTAACTTAAGCGCTGTACCTTAATTCCCAAAGTAATGGATCTTATTTCTCCACGAATAGCGAGCAAGTTCACTCAATAATATTTTTCTATTTCCCGTTGGATCAACAACAATTACTACGAGCTACAAGCACTGAAGAGCTAACTTTAGCGATATGTTGGTCCCCATATCTATCATTCACTTATTAATTTGCACGCCCAATCACTCTGGTATTCACAATCCTAACTAGCCTATAAATTTCTCACACAATTGGCGTAACCACCTTCATCTCAGCAGTTAGTGGCACCTATCATTTACTAATCACCACCATCCGTCAGTAACCAACACCTTGTAATCATCCGTGACCATCCCAATGATTATCACCGATATAACACGTGGTATCTCTCTCGTATCTCACCACCAACTGCCCTTCCTTGCCCCTTTCCATCAGTTTTTTTGTTTCCTTTTCCTTTCCTTTTTTTCCGCGCATCTGGCAACTGTTGCAGCGCAGGCGGTTGCCCGCTGCCTCTGGTGGCGCCGGTGTTGCCGTCCTGCGGTCACGGGTCTGCTGTTGCTTCTCTCAGGACGCTGTCATTCTCTGCAGGACTGGACTGAATAGCAATATGTACCTAATTGCATGTCATTCACTACGGGTGTTGCCGGCCTGCGGTCATTCTCATTTGGTGTAGTTACCTCCTATCAGGAAACTTTTATGGAAATAAGATAGATATATTTTGCAGCAATATTGAAATCTATAACATTATACGGTATGTCTCTACGTATATGAAAAGCAGTTGTATGTGATGAGTAAAAAAATTACATCGCTAAATTACAATGATGTTGGTTATTTTCCTAGCAATTACCCTAGCCTCATCTTCGAACATTTTTTTATTCTCTATGAAATGGTAACAAAAGCCATTTTTTCATGGTTTCTATATAATTTAAAATACATTTACAGCAGAAGGAGTTGCCGTCGGCAGTTAGGCGTAAGCTCATGAATGACTTTTGGAACTGGTTGACGTTATGAGAAAGGTAATGCAGTGTTTGATTAAATTATTTAATAGAGATAAAGTGCTATATTAAAATATTGAACAATACTGTTACCTAAACGGTTGTTAGTTTGTATTTAAAATGATTGATTGCTCATTTTTAATAATTTATGCCTCGGCGAGCGATGTTAACGCAACTTTCAGTGGGGATTTTTGCACTAAACACTAATCAAGACTATTTACCTAGTGTAAAAGAACAAACAATTATTTACGGAGGAGCAAATCGAAAAGTAAGCCACTTGAAAATGATCCTTCCTCCAAACTTTTATTTTATATTAGCATTCATTGAAAAACTGTGCATACACTTTAACGCTGAAATTGATGGTTGGCCACCAGTCGAATCCTAAATATATCTGCACTGTTCTAAAAATAGATAGGAGCGTGCTACATAGGAAATGACGTACATATTTGCTTGATATGCAGTATACAGGGATCACACGGTAGGAAAATGGACAATTATTCACAGTTAATCGTTCGAAAATCTCACTGACCCCTCGTAAATGCAACTGCTTATGTGCCACAGACGCGGCTATAAACTTAGCCGTGAATCTGCCGGCTCACTCAGTGCCACTGCTAAAGTGTCGGCTATCTCTTCATATTTGAATTGAAAAAACATCGATAAGAAAGCTTTGTATTTCCGTGTTGTTTAAACGGACACTTCACGTATGCGGATACACAGATGAGAACACAGATTCATATAAGTGACAATCGTGTGCGACAGCCTTTAGCGGTACAGATTGTTAACATTATTTATCATTGTCTAATAATCATTCGTGTCGTATTGAGACGGTTAGTTTAGCAAGCGGGCAGAACTATGCAATTATTATAATACTGATAAGGAAGAATAAAATATAATACACTGGTCTCCTATTCCACCTTCTCTGAATTACTATGAAGCGTAATGATGAACTCCGTACTATAGCGAGTGTAACCCTTTTCTGTTCGCATGCAGCACCAATATTCGCAACAGCTGCACCGCACAGAACACCACCTAACATATTCAGCTATAGTAACGGTTAGCAGGCTTTATCTACCGGCCTGTAATGCTTGTGATTAGCTAGTCTAATTAAAAAGTATTTTCTTGAGGAAAATATCAAGCAGCTCGGGCGAGGACTCGTTTCTATCGGTGGAAGAATTTCCTGCTCTACAAATGATCCTGAAACATTATATTAACAGCGTTATTTCGAAATCAAACTAAAGGAGTTGATGCAATAATTTTGAACGGTATAAGATATCTGATTGCAGATTTCAAAAAAATTCCTTGATACCACCTCTATGCGCTGATTCCCAACTACATCATTTGCTCTTGCTGTCTGGCTACATAGAAACACCATTAATTGTATGCGTTGTGTATGTGTTTCCGTATATAATATACATCCATTTTTCTCTTTCGAGTCATGCTTTACTATTTTCATTTAGCGAAATATGTATATATATAATTCCTTTCTTCTTTACATTACACAGGTGATGACAGACAGCAGAAAAAGAAAATTTTTTTATTAGTCGTCTGAAAAATCTCTACCACTTTTTAATCGGGACACTCATATATTATGAACACATCTGGCCTTCCATGAACTCTGCCATCATACTTGACGGCTCGCTACATGAGTGTGGACATGGTTAGCAATAACGTAGAGCAGAGGACAAGATCAGCACAGGACGTGCCGTATATTGGCTACGACATCGTAATAGAGAGGTAATGACAACTTGCCACATAGCTGGCATGATACATCGCCCTCTCATGACGTGTAATTTACGTCAGAACCTCTTATTGGCTGCCAGCGTGACGGGGCGACGTGGCGGAGTAATGTGATCTGTTGCGGCGGTAATGTGATAGGGAGTAATGTGAGGGAGCGGGTAATGTGATCTGTTGCGGGAGTAATGTGAGGGAGCGGGTAATGTGATCTGTTGCCGGAGTAATGTGAGGGAGCGGGTAATATGATCTGGTGCTACGGTAATGTGATAGGGAGTAATGTGAGGGAGCGGGTAATGTGATCTGTTGCGGGAGTAATGTGAGGGAGCAGGTAATGTGATCTGTTGCTACGGTAATGTAATAGGGAGTAATGTGAGGGAGCGGGTAATGTGATCTGTTGCGGGAGTAACGTGAGGGAGCGGGTAATGTGATCTGGTGCTACGGTAATGTGATAGGGAGTAATGTGAGGGAGCGGGTAATGTGATCTGTTGCGGGAGTAATGTGAGGGAGCGGGTAATGTGATCTGGTGCTACGGTAATGTGATAGGGAGTAATGTGAGGGAGCGAGTAATGTGATCTGTTGAGGCGGTAATGTGATAGGGAGTAATGTGAGTGAGGGGGTAAAGTAATTTGTTACTTCGGTAAGTGAAAGGGAGTAATGTTAGGGAGCGGGTAATGTGATCTGGTGTGGCCGTAATGTGATAGCAAGTAATATGAGGGAGGCAGTAACGTGATTTGAACCGTAGTTATGTGGTAAAGAACTATATGAAGAAGCCTTGGAAGAATATACTGTATATACCGGAACGCGCCTAAGCTAATTTCCATTCAATCCTAGGAGCGTAATTTTAGTACTTTCTGGTTGGTGACGTCAGCGGGTAGGGGGAGACAATAAACTCAAGCAGTTTAACTGTCTTAGCTATACATATTGTTCACGTATGCCAGATTTTAGATTTTCACTTTTCAAATCTCTGATCAGCTCGTTGCATATAGCACTCAGTATCCAACTTACTATCAGCCTTAAGATTCGGTCCTGCCTTGAATGCTAAATTTTTGCCATATCAGCAAGAGACTGGAGTAGTGCAACCCATTTAACTGTGCCTCTTGTATCCACGATGACTATGAAAACTGAGCTAGTCAAAACCACTTTAAAAAATCCACAGTGAAAAGCCATCTCGAGCATTTTTATCGCTCTGCCCTGAGCTTATGTCGCCTGCCTCGGTATTTCCTCCTAGGTTTGGCAAGGTTGTCAGCTGACTCAGCTAAGTTGGCAGCCAAAGTTAGCAGTATTGGGGGAGGTGGGAATGCATCCATTCCCTAAAGCCTGCGATGAAGGCAGCTGAGATTCGCTCCATTTATATTTACTCTGCGTAGGAAGCTAGTAATTGGGCAGAGACTTCTACAATCATGACGAAGTTTCACTACATAAGATTACCATAAGAAAATATATATTTTACCTGTAGCCATTACACGATCCGTGTCAGTTGCCTAGCTATGCGGTGGTAGCAAAAAACGACAGATCATACCGTTCTTATGGCACCACCAACTGCTTAACACCTCATCCTTCACAGCTTTTCCCTCAGAGGGTTTTGCAATACAGATCGTTAAAATTCCTTCATTACCAGTGTTCGCGGGTCCACGCATATTGCTGGTAACTGTCTCGACCTGGTTATGACTGATGTCCCGGACTTGATGACGGTGACAGTTGGCTCCCCTATTGGCTCTTCAGACCACTCACATCT
>LQNS02020117.1:1594071-1604144 GCA_001587735.2 Parhyale hawaiensis | reverse complement strand
GGTCAAGGTCTTGTTGGAGCTCGGCTCTTTTCGTGGCAGGATGACATAGCTTAGTATCATCCGCAAATTTACTGATTTTACTACGGATGTTAAGATCGAGATCATTGATGTAAATTGAGAACAGAAGTGGGCCAAGCACGCTGCCTTGTGGAACCCCTGATGATACCTGTGTTCAGGTGCTCGACTCTCCTTCAAGCTGCACTCGCTGCTGCCGACCCGTAAGCCATACCTTGATCCATCGTAAATAGTCACCCTGGATGCCATGGGCTTCCAATTTTTGCATTAGCCGGTGATGGGGGACTTTATCAAAAGCCTTTTGGAAGTCTAGATACACAATGTTTACTCCCTTTTCTTCGTCTTTAAAGTCTGTAGCTTTTGAGAAAAAGTTCAACTATCATGTGAACCAGCCTGAACAGCAAAGTCTTGACCATGTATCGTGTGACCCGTGCGTGTTGATTTGGTTTAACACATCCAAGTTATCTGCCTTCACGGAAGTTCAGCAGTTTCCAGCTGATTTGTGAGGAGTTCGAGTAACAGAACAATTCTATCACAGAGACTGAAATTCTCAAGCTACAACTATCCTTAATTCATTTTCTTGCTTGTTGTCTCTTGTTTGTTATTTTCTGGGATATACTTTCAATAGTAGGAGGGCGGTTTCGTGGCTCCAGTGTGAACAACAGTGGTGCATGAATCTTTTTTACTTGAACTAGAGCAAGCAATTAATTCTAACATGCATCCTAGACGCCGAAGAAGTTGTAAATGACTAAGATAATTCTTTACTCGGTGTATTCTAATCTTACTCAGGCTGTGTCACCTACCCACATGAGCTCTTTCATCCGTAGGAACACAGTAGGAGGAGATCCCCCCGATCGTGTAGAAGCAGCTCCGCTGAGGCAGAGATATATATCATATATAGGTCTGGCGGAGATTGGGCCCGACGCAGTCAAAGGTTGTCCTTTCTGGCTTCGCTTTCCTGAAGTCACGATTTAAAACCAATTTCAGTCATCTTCCATTTTTTTAGCATTCTACTTAAGGCTGGTGCACAAGCTGGTCAAAAGAACAAGTTTCGTCATCTCCGCGTTGATGTGTTCATTTAAGCAGCACGCATTTCCGAGGAATTTCAAGTTATAATTCACTCGAAGTCTGAAGAAAAACCCGAAATTGGACTAACGACACTTGCTCAGCAAACTGAACTGAAGGTTAGCATTTTTACACATTGTTTGGTAAACTTAAAGCTGAGTTTGCTATACAAATACGTTCGGACGATTGACTCAGGCAACGCGTTCTTTTGGCTATCATGCATTGCATGTGGACCAGCTTTAAGGCTCGCAAGTTAACATGATCAATTCCTCCTCCAAAATTCCCCCTAGCACATAAACACCAGAGCAGTCCTGGCAATATATAATCTAAAATATAATAATTCACAACGTATTTTTATCTATTTGTTTATTTATTGATTCGAACGTTGAAGAGAAGGCGACAGTATCTATGGTACATGCAAGGTTGCGTTCCGGCACCCCAGGAGACGGCTTTCTGAGCTCACCTGTAGCCACGAGCGTGTTCCTACATGTCAATGGTGATACCAGAAGTGCCACTTGACCACACTATGTATATAAATAGGCAAGTTTTCAGGCAGAATCTTGAACTTTTAATTGATAACCCTACGAAGAAAAAAGTGAGACAACAGAGATTTTCTGAAAAACTAACTTTCGGTCACCATCAAGTGACGGCTCGGGCCGCCAGTAATTTGCAAGTTTGGCGAAATTATTAGGAAATATCGCGATTTAATTTACCGATACATGCTCGCTGCCTGCGTCTGTCTGATCAGCGAATTTCCATGATCAAAAAAGGGGCGAGCGACGCTCGTCATTAATTTAGGGGGCGAGGGGGAGCTTGGGTGAAGGAACCCGTCCCCTGCCCCCCCACACACACACACACCGGTCCGCAAATGAGGGCTTGGAGGGGGGAGTGAGAGGGAAGCTCTCCAGCCAGAAAATAATTTAACTTTGGCCTGAATTTTTGAGCAGCGGCCGCACTAGCGGCACTTGCTCTGACGCCTGCCATATGGCAACACTGCTGAGGGACAGAGCTGCCGTGTGGCAACACAGCCGTACTGCAACACTGCTAGCTGTGCGGCAGCACTGTCTGGTGACAATACTTGTGCAAGTAGCATGCAGCGCCGACTTTATTGTGGCAACACTTCGTGAGCCAGCAACACAGCAGGCTGACACGCTCATGAGCATAGGTGTATGGCAACACTGTTTCATAAACCAGCATCTATCTATATAGAGCAGCATCGCTCTATGACAACAACTCGCATAAGGCAACATGGCTCTATGGCAAAAGCTCTCTTATAGGGCAGAATAATTATTGTTCTAAGGCAACACCCTCTTCCAGGGCAGCATCGTTCTGTAGCAATATTCTGTCATAAAACAGCATTACATTATGGCAACACTCTCCCATTGAGCGGAATTGCTCTGTAGTAACACCCTTCAACAGGGCAGTATTGCATTATGGCAACACTCTTTTCTAGGGCCTCATCGTTCTTTGGTAGCACCCTCTTCCCAGACAACATCGCCTTACGGCAACACTCTTTCACAGGTTTTAAATGGCACTGTTGTTCCATGACAAGACTGTCCCAGGTAATATCACTGACAATACTCACCTACTTCTGCATGGCAAAACTATCTTAGGGCAGCATAACTATATTTTAACATTTCTAGAGCGGCATCACAGTACTGTAACACTTCTAGAATAGAATCATTATACGGTTACATTTCCAGAGCAGCATCACTACATTGTAACGCTTCTAGAGCAGCATCACTGTATTGTAAGGCTTTAGAGCAGTATCACAGTATTTTAGCAGTTCTAGAGCAGCATCACTGTATTGTAACATTCCCTGTCCAGCATCGCTCAACGGCAACACTATCTTAGGCAGTATCGCTGCATACTGTATTAATATATACAAGCCCAGCGTCAAATTATTAACGACCAGTCAATTTTCCACTTCATCGAACAACTCACTGGAATTAAGTGCGATATTTTCAGGATAACTGCAGTAATAATTTGCACGTGGATTGTGGAGCACGCGTACTGCAGCCCTGTGCATCATTTCTGTGAAATTTTATCATCCCAAGTTATTCACGAGCGACGATAATCTTTAATATTGGGCCATAGCTAGTGGCACCTGACCATAACAGGGAAGTCTGTTGTGTCTGCACTTGCACATAATAAATTTACCTTAGAAATGCCTCGAAAATGGGATATTATTTCAAAATATTTCTTTAAAATGTTCCAGATCCTTGAAGGGTTAGGAATACAGGGTCGACATCTGTCAGTTCAGTGCTGTTTTTGAACGTTCCCTGTCACACAAATAATACGTGATGGTGTAAAAAATTGCTTGAATTACTGTTGGTGGATTGTGTAGGCTTATATTACAAAACTATTGCGTTGAGAACTACCCGATGTGTGTTGTAGTCTTCGACTAGACATCAATAAATCAGTGATGCCAATGAACAATATGCAGTATAATAAATCCTCTGAAATGAGTAGCCGGAAACATGGGAGTCTACTGTACTTTCAACACTGTTCTTTACTTACAAAGCTCCTGCTATTTATGAGGGACCTGCCAGTCGACGTAAAAGATGGGTGCTAGCCGGACGGAAATTTCTGGGAGAGAACATGAATTTTTAGTTGAAAAGTAGGGGAGCAATTCAGGAGACCCAGAATAGGCGAGCAAGGCAGGTATGTGCATAGAAATACGAGGCTAAGACATGAGTTGTTTTTTTTTAACTTCGAAAGATGAAGTCGCTTCGAGTAATAAGTACAAATTTCAACCAATTAAAATATATATCTGCTGTTTAAAAGTGATAAGTTTAGAAAATGGGTGGCTATTTAAGAACAAGGATAATCTATAGCTGTGGTTAGCAAGAGGGAACGTGTATATGGTCAGAGGAGATCTAAAAACTGCTGTCTGCCTTCAAGGAAGAAAGCCGAATCCAGTTTACGAGCATATTTAGAGTATTTTTTAACAGTTCGCCATATCATGAAACAGTGAAGATTTAGACTAGGGTAGTGAGTTACCGTAATTTCTTGGTTCATTTTCGAAAGTTTGCGGTTTTCTCTAGCGCTAATGTAAACAATTTTTGACAACATTGCATGAAAGTTTCGCTTAACTACAGTTCCTAATATTTCGATACAGTGGAAGATTGTTAGATCGTCAATAATGTGATGTTGAGTTTTACTGTACGTAATATTCACGTTCTGTTTAAGCGGCATCATGTTCTGTGCGTTTGTTGCTACTAAGATATGCAAGCGTTGTAGGTAATGTAGCTCATCTCTTGGTGTGCAAGACACTTCTAGCGTGACTGACGAGACCATCCAAATCGGCTGGCACTAATGACTAGCGGCTGACTGACAGCATGTCTTGACTGGCTGACAGTCTTTGTCAAGCTCTGGGCTGCTGCACTGGACGAGCTGACAAGCTTGGCAGTTTACCGTCAAGTTTCAAAGGGCTGATGTGTCCAGCTTGGCAAATGGAACTTGTCCCCCTTAACTCCTAATAGGCAACGCTTGTCAATTATTTCATAAACGAGGGAACTTAAAAATGTTCAAAAGTTTTATTATAATGCTATATATTCTCCTACCAAAAAATGAAACTAGTCTACAAAAAAAAATACATTTCTCTTCTGCTGCTGCAAACTTACGAACTGCCATTAAATCGATATTGGACAATGTCTTTAGATCCGCAGAAGATACTTGATTAGCACGTTAGGTGAAAAGATACTCGTACCCACAGTCTCATAGGATATCATTATACAGAACGTAACTAATCCACTCGCAGACGTGCTGCTAGCACAACACTGGTCAAATCCAAGAAAGAGTGCAAGGCCATATAGAAAAGATTATTTTTAGATTTGAACCACATTAAATTGATGAAAATACAGTTCAATGAATCTCAGAAGCAAACTACTTTCTGAGCTGCAAGTACTTTTGTAAAACAGTTCATCACTTAGTATTTGGCTAGGTAAAAAATAAACTCTTGCATGTATATGCATTTTCCTATTCATTTTAAGGTAGTTTATCAGTTAGTATCATACTTAAGCTAGAGCACTCTGAGAGCACATACCTCCACCAAGCAAAGGAATATTAAGGGAAAAAAATCACATTGTTTCTGAAACGGTGATTTATTTTTTATCAGCGCCGAAAATCTGGTCGTTTGTGCCTTCTGTCAGTAATATCAGTATCTGTAATTTTCTTGGCGACCACTTCAAAACTTTTTGAGTTATGTTGTGTTGCTCAAAAATATTCTGACAAACATGTGTCAAACACACAAACAGGTCAACCGATTATCACCAAAAATTTGATCATTTATGTCTTTTAGCAAATCTAAAATTCTTGTAAATTTCATATAGATTCGTCCATAACCTTTTGAGTTATTCTACTAACAAGCATAAAATCAAACACATAGACAAACGTACGAACAAACAGATCATCACAAAAATATGGTCATTTACCTTTCGTAATATACCTTAATTATACTTCAGGTAAATTTTACGAAAATCCGGTCATAACTTCATGAGTTATGGAACTAAGAAAAGAGAGGCAGACACACAAACAACCAAACAAACTGTTGAACGGATCTTCACCAAAAGTTCATCATCTGTTACTCCTAACATGCCTAACAATCGCTGTATATTTCGTAAAGATCCGTCCAGAACGTATTGAGTTACTTTGCTAACAAACATAAAATCTAACACGTAGAGAAACAAACACACAAACAAAAAAAAAACAGATTATTACAAAAATTTGGTCAATTACTCTTTGTGATGTACCAAACAACTCATGTAAATTTCACGAAAATTCATCCATAACATTTTGAGTAATGGTACTAAAAAATCGAAGCAGACAAACAAACGGTGGGAAGGATTATCCCCAAAAGTTAATCATCTATTTCTCTTAACATGCCTAACATTCCCTGTGAATTTAGTAAGGATCCACTTATAACTTTTTGAATTATTTTGGTAACAGACAAAGAGACAAACAAAACAGCAGACAAACAGACAATAAAAACGTAATCTCCTCGGCCAAGGTAATAAGAAATTATCTTATATTTTTGCATTCTATTTCCAATTATTCTTTAAATATTTCATCAATCAGAATAATTATACAAAAATTAACAGCAAAAGCGTGTGTATCGGCTTGTCGTTTAATTACGGGTTGGATTATTAAAACCTACACAATTTCGTATCACAGTCGGTTGACAATTATCCATGAATTTGTTCTTAGCTATTTCTGTTCTTGTCAGCTGTTCTTCGTAGCTGTTACGTATATATATATATTCATATCGAATGTTCATGAGTCCAAACAAAAAATGTATCCAAGTGAATCACCCTAAATATTATTCACATTCATTGTATTGCTTCACTATCACCTGTAAGGTTCTCATATACGTATACAAATGAAAAATGACTACCAACAGTTACAGTTAAGCTGAACACTGGTTGAAAGTGGTAGCATAATTAAGTGAATAAATCTATGGTAGAAGACCAAAAGTAATCAAACATATAATATCTCATATATATATATATATATATATATATATATATATATATATATATATATATATATGAAGCACTACTGTGTACATAGTTCTTATATACAGTAGATACGCCATCCAAATTAAAATATACAGGGGAAAATACATAAATGTCTTGTAACTGCTACGATATTTTCAGAAAACTTCAGGCGACGGGGGTAAATTCAGCAGGTTTTATGCTTTACAAGCTGCAGCCGTGGAAATGCCACGGTTAGTGAATGTTTTCACTCGCCTTATATAACCTGAGGTAGCGCTCGTATCCTAACCCACCCCGTCTGAACTAACGTCCGCCGCTTATCCTCGTCGTTCGTTACGCAGTCCATCTACCTTACATCTCGTCTAATCTTTCCTAGCATGTACTTTGGTCTCACCACTGAATTATGCATTACTTTTGTCAGCAAAGAATTCACACTTGCGTCTTGATAAAGAAATAGAAACATGACGTTACATCTTGAAATGTACTCTTAAGCATTTACACACCTTTTCTATGCTCTGTTTCCCGCAGTTTACATATAATTTAGCCATCCGTAAGGTTACACGTTCCAATTTCTTGTCGGTGCATCCATTTTTTTTTCTTCAATTTGGAACCCGTGGACATTGATCTATAACCCATCATTTTTTTGCTTTGTTCTGCTATAGCTTTATAATAAAAGACAACAGATTCGGTCAATTTCTTCACTCACAAGAAAAAAGTCTTCAGTTATCGAGATGTTATTGTATTTGCTCAGACATCGCCCTGTACTGGCGGATGCTCCCCCAGCAGTACATTCGCTTCAAAAAGACTTCAGAGAAGAGGTGCCCAACAATACCCCTTCTGTTCACCCGTGACGTATTCTGGCTACGCAACTCACCCTATTACAAAGGTCAACGGCTAGGTACCAGCAGAGCCAATAGAAGGCTGCAAAGAAATTAAAAGCGGTAGGTAGATATGATACGGGTGAAATGATTCACATTTGAAGTCAAATCTCTAATTACCTCCGCCAAGGAGGTTATGTTTTCGTCGTGCTTGTCTGTCTGTCACCAAGATAACTCAAAACGTTATGAACCGATTTGGATGAAATTTACAGGGATTGTTAGGTATATTAGGAAGAACTGATCATTAACTTTTGGTGAAGATATGTCCATCTGTTTTAAATGACCACATTTTGGTAATGATCCGTTTGTTCGTTCGTTCGTTTGTCATTGTTTTTAATTTTATGCTTGTTAGCACAATAACTCAAAAAGTAATCAATGGAGTTGTCAGTATTGTTGAAAAACATAAATGATTGAATTTTGGTGCAGATCGGTATGTTCGTTTGTATGTTTGACTCATGTTTGTCATTATGTTTGTTAACAGTATAACTCAAAAAGTTATGACCGGATCTTCAAGAAAATTGCATAAGCTTTTATTACTATCAAAAGGCACAAATGATTAAATTTTGGAGTTTATACAAAGAAAATTATGGTTTCAGAGTCAACTTGAATTTTTTGCTACCGTTGCCTCACTTGGCGGAGGTATGCGCTCTCAGAGTGCTCTAGTTTCCTTCTGTATATTTTTGAAGAGCATGACACACGAAGGAACAACGCTATTAATATTATAGATGATATGTAATCGAAATAGTACCAATTAGCGCTGTGCTACGGAAACGTAAACCTCTGCCAAGTAACTCAACAGTAAAAAACAGAATGACTGACAAACAAATAGACAAATGGACGTAACGATCACCTTTTATCACCAAAATGGAATCACCTATTCCTCGCACAATTCCTCACCGTTTGTACAACATCATAGTGTTAGTGTCAGTGAGAAGTTAATTAAAAGACACTTAACTGAAGTTTTTTCACAAGGTATCGTTTTCAGTCGATAAGAAATGCACCAAATACTTCCAAATAGAATGGCTCAGCCTGTAGCGGGTACGTGCCACGCCAGAGAACGCGGTGTAATTCTTAAATATACACATTTTAATATTGGCAGTACTGCAGCAAAGGTCGGTGGCTAACAAACATTCTATACTTTCTATGACACTTCCATGACCTTCAAATGAATTACACGTGGGGCAATAGGTGCCGCTCGCTGTGAGTAGAGGTTTATAAGTGCCAAACTTTGCAACTAGTGGCATGGCCAGCAGCGAGTTATCTCCACAGTGCACGTAACCGTCGGAATATAAACTTCTACACGAATGCATATAAAAGTCAGTTCCCTAGCAGAAATCGCTTTGTTGTTTCAATTTTGTGTACATAAGATTTACTACTTTGAGACAGGAGTCTTTCGTGTATAGTATGGTACGGCTCTCAAGAAGCAGTAGTAAGATGGTAGATATTTCCTTGCTCTATCTTTTACTGAGAAGGAAGGTTGTGACATAGTCGCCTTCAATGTAAATAATTCTGGAACATACGTGAACCATCTGGTGCTAAGGTGCTCCCCATAGCAGCGTTGCAGCCGAGTGCCGTTTATTTTACTCTTTTGTGTTCACAGTTCCCTTAGACGGCAGTAGCGGACGTTACGTGCTGTGATGAGGGTCCCAGGAACGATCCCCACTCCAGGGAGCCGATCTTTGTGCAAGGCGCTTGGCAAGCTGAATTAGTAAATTTGCTAGGTGCGCATAGCTACCGTGGGGGTACTTACCTTAGGATGGGGGGAAGGGAAGGTGGCGGGTCGTTGAACCATCCGTTTCAGCGCCATAGTTCTTAGCGACCCGTCGTCGGCTGCAGCTGTGCTTACTTCTCTGGGGCCAGTTCACTTATGTCTGCCGCACGAACCAGTGCGTGTGGGTTTCCCAGTGAAGGGTGCAGTCAAAATTGACTTTACCTTTAGACGAGTCAAGTCCTGAACAATAGCCAATAAATTATAACTATATTAAAATTTTCACTATGAACACCTTAAATTTTGAGGACTGTAAATCTGTATGGTCTGGAGGGAGAAGTAACACAAATATTAAAGTACTGAACAGTACATGTGGGTCATACAGTATACCTACAGTTACTGTAGATGTCGCTGCCACAGGTCACCATGAGCGTCCCTAGTTGAAAATATATAACTTACGAGCATCTAGATTTATACTATTGTTACATCGATTATGCGTCAACATTTTAGTGAGCAAGGCATTTATGCGTGCATATTGTATCGCAGTTTTCAGTTTCGTAATCACGGAAAATTTTACAAACACGACTCTGCCTTAATAGTCAATTTTGCCCTTCGCGGCCATCGCATGTGTACTGTGACGAAGAGTGTTTTTCAGAGGACAAACCAACGAACGATTTAATGCTGAATTCAAGATTTAAGTACTTCCTCATCCACAATATTAATATTTTTAATGAATCAATTTTAATCCTACCACGAATACGAAAATTAACTATGAGTTCGGACGTAAATTAGAGGCTGATTGGCTTATTATTACTGTTTTTTTTTTTTTTTTTTTTTTTTTTTTTCCCCCCAATTTTTTTTTTTTTTTTTTTTGGACTGAAACATTTCTTACACCTTCGTTTTGAAGCACAG
>LQNS02020117.1:1548835-1561723 GCA_001587735.2 Parhyale hawaiensis | reverse complement strand
TTTGTTGAAGTGTTTTGCTCAAGATGTTACTTCTGCCTGTCTATATAGAAGACCTAAGGATGACTGCACGACAAAGGATCAATGAAGAAAAGAAGAAAATTAGGAAGCAAATAAGAGAAGAGGAGATTCCGCACCGGCCTAGAGGCATTAGGCAAACGTATATGGTATTGCGTGAATTCTTCACGCACGGGTCCACTAGTATATACTTAAATCTTCAACGAAAACATTATCACCTCTCTCACTTCGTACGCGGGTGATAAACAATGCACTAGCATAGGTAACGATAGACAGGGTTAAGCGGCCTACATCAGTTCAGTCGGGGTATTTTATGTTACAAGCGCTACCTCAATTTAAGCTGAGGTAAATAAAATCATTAACTTAGCGTGGAATTTACACGGGTCCCGCTAGTATAGAGTAGTACAGTACTTTGGATATTGTCACCGGTTGCATTTTGTCTCGGGAATTTGAACTGAAAATTGTGATGGTGTTGAGAGTTAAAGTATTAACACAGATGGAAGAAGTGCAAGCTGAGCGCAAAATGCGCAAAAGCACTATCTGCGCCCCATATCAAATATTTGCCTTGACGCTTCATATATTTTCTGAATCTTCAAGTACACAAGCTTTGGGCACTTTTTCTGCTAATTGTTAAAACTTAAACTGTTTACGACACATTGTAGGGATCCTGTACTAAGCCATTGGATGAAATTCACCATCATAAGATAATGTAATACATAATGTAATACCTACCTTTGACAAACAAGGCATTGTTAATGAACAATTCAAGTTGGTCCCAAAACCAGTATTAATATTGCATTTTGCATCATCACCAAACTTTGTACATTCATGCCTCTTGACATTAATATAACAGTTCCTGTATATTATAATTTTTCTTGACGATCACTCTGTAAGTTTTTGAGCTATGTTCTGACAAATACTAGAAAAACATATTGATAAACACACAAACGAACGAACGAGTCATCTTATCTTCTTTTTCTGCACCTAATCCTTTGTTGAATAATTAATTTAAATACCGTCTACATATAACCTTTTCAATCATTCATACTCGTTATGTAAATTTAACATCGATTTTCTTCAGTTTGCAAACAAGGTTCAAGACTTATAGGTAGGTCAAATATATGCGCTAGAAAATTGCGTTTGCGCTCCGCCTCTTTCAAAGATTTTGTTCATTGCGGACTCAGTGAAAAAAAGAAATAGGCTGTGTGCTCTAACGCAGTATTAGCGCGCATCCTCCTCTGGTTGTTCATTTACATTTTTACCCATATCGGCGATTGCTCATCGTGAGAAAGAACCTGCTCAGTGACCTATGCCAACTGCAAGGTGACAAGCCGCCCCCGAGCAGGTTCTTTCTCACGATGAAAAAAAAAAAATGTTGAGTCTCACATTCTAATCAACCTGTCCGGCCCGCTGGGCAGCCCGGACAGGGAGTAAGCTCCGTGAGCTCAAGTACAAATGGCTCTTGTTCAATCCGACGAAATTTAGCAGCTTATAGCCCGGCTTAGCCATCAAGTTAAATACAGTAGGACCTCAGAGTATTGCTAAATAATGAGGTATTGCCGGCACGCATTGCTTAAAAGAACAAAGATTCCTACAACGCGCGTCTTTTCATCCATATTACGTGTCAGGTGTGTATTGAGACAAGTGAAAAAAGGATGCAAAATCGGAATTAATAATGCGTCAGTAAGATATCGGTAACTTAAACAAGTTTGTGAAATACTTGTGCCTGGCATGCAAGATTTCACGAGAAATTATCCATTAGTTACGAGTTTGGCATCTTATTCTCGACTTTACTGATTTGCCATTTGTCAGCAAACTAATTAGGCTAATCACAAAAAATCTTCATAGTTATCGTGAATTGTGTCATCATGTTTACTTAAAATTAATTTGGAATGTATTATTTTAAAGTTCTGAGCACACCAGATTATTCATTCATAATATGACTGACAGAAGCACATAAAACTGTGTATGTATATAGGCCGCTTCATTGTAAATATGTTTTACCTTCTATTTGAGGCTGCACATCGAATTACTGCTTTGCAGCATCTGGTAACCCTTAGCTCTATCGATTTCCCAGGCACTATACGGTAACAAGAACAGCCATCTCCTGCAGCCAAACTGCAATGCGCGGTACAAAACTCGCCAGATTTTGGGCGAAACTGTGCAAAGGATGCACTCCGGTGGAGTTTCTATGACGAAATGTAAACATTAATTGATGTTCGAGTACAGCTGTATAACCTTCTTTTGTGTGCAGCTTATAACCTTGGCTGAACTGCGTTACGTAGTTCAGCCATGGTTATAACATTGTGTTATCATTGGTTACAGGTCAATTCGGACCCCTGGACTACTCAGACCCCCCAACTCAGACCCTCCCAACTCAGACCCCCCCAACTTAGACCCCACTGACTCAGACCCACCCAACTCAGACCCCGGCCAACTCAGACTCCCGGATAACTCAGACCGCTGTCCAACTCAGACCCCTGGACAACTCAGACCCCCGGACAAGTCAGACACCTGTTAAAATTAGATACAATACCAATATTTGTTCATAGAATATTATCAACTGTCAATCGCCAGATGAGTGCTCCAAATTATATATAAAAATCATTTAATTAATTCGTGTGCTTCTTTGTTCATAATTTCTAAGTGCGTTGTTACGATGCAAAATCTACTGAGAACGACAAACTTTTAAAAATTCCACGCCCAGGGCTCAGGTTGTAGGGCCAAAATTGTCAAGTAATAACCGCGGTTTATTTATTTATTTATTTATTTTTTTTAACTTTAGAGTCACAATCACACCCTGCGCCTCTTTTATCCAGAAACAAAAGCATGCGATAGTGATACACAAAATTATCCACATACGCTACACTTATTATATAGGGGCGAAGTTACGGGACTATAGGTACCTACTGTATTTCACTTATGCTTTTCCTAAGATTCTCCACAGATTAAATGCATTGATTAAAACATTTTTGAAAACGTATAGGAGAAATTACATTGAAAACACACAAATTTCTTCATTTCAGATCATTTGAATTTGAGGTATGTCTCTCATGTGATGTGGGATTGTTTCATCTAGTTGTGGCATGCAGGAAGCAAAGAACGCAACTTTTTGTTGCGTTCTTTGCTTCCTGATGGCATGGTAAAAAAGCAGTAAGAGATAACAAATTGTTTCACCGTACATCTGCCACCGTATTTATGCATTCACGTTGCACGCTGAAGTACCGCGTTCACGTTGAACACGTTTGAATGGAAGTGTTGCCACTTTAAATAAGTCAACAGCATTCCTGTCAAGTCATTTTTCAGCAAAATTTAACCTGATTTACCCCAGTTTTACACGTTATCGCAGTCTATCACACATTTATACCATATTTAAACCAAACATTGTACGTGGCCGTGGGCAAATGTTCTTGTTTCATTTTGTCTGTCGTTGCCAGTTAGAATACCTTCAGCTATAATTAACCAATTAATAGTGTTTTTCTTTGTGTATTGACGCTGAATTTTAAAGATATTTATTATTATATCTGCGCGTACGATGTAATTCAGCAGCGTACACAGTACACAAAAGGGTCCTAATACTGTGTCTGTTCCATGCTTGTTTAGTTTCTTGCAGGACTTTCCAGGAACGATTCTTTTTACAGAAATAAAAATAATAAATGAAAATTGTATCGTTGGTTTGGATATATTGGAAAACTATTTGATGCATGAACAATTTAAAAAAAAAATGGCAGTTATACTTGTACCGTGCTAGGCCTAATATCTCTAATGTACGCTTTATTTTCAGAGTATGTTCATTATCAGGGATCTTAGCTGTCCGGGGGTCTGAGTTGGGCTAGGGTCTGAGTTGTCCAGGGGTCTGAGTTGCCTGGGGGTCTGAGTTGGGCAGAAGTCTGAGTTGGGCAGGGGTGTGAGTTGTCCGGGGGTCTGAGTAGGGCAGGGGTCTGAGTTGTCCGGGGGTCTGAGTAGGGCAGGGGTCTGAGTTGTCCGGAGGTCTGAGTTGGGCAGAGGTCTGAGTAGGGCAGGGGTCTGAGTTGTCCGGGGGTTTGAGTTGGGTGGGTCTGAGTCGGTTGGGTATGAGTTGGGGGGGTCTGAGTTGGGATGGTCTGCGTTGGGATGGTCTGCGTTGGGATGGTCTGAGTTGGGATGGTCTGAGTTGGGATGGTCTGAGTTGGGGGTCTGAGTTGTCCAGGGTCCAAATTGACCTGCATTGACCTCGCGAAGATATTTCTGATTTACTGAGGTAAGTAAACTAATTATTTAAATTCACATTATGAATTGCAACCGTGCTATGCTCCTATATGGATAATGGACATTACCACTATCACTGAGTATGATGTCTGTTCGGGCAATCCGCACAGAATCTAGGCCGACTCATAAGCTTAAATCGTCTACCAGCTTCTGGGTAGCCAAAATTCCGTGGAGGAACGTATTCTCTGCTTCACTATGGTTGTTCTGCAGTAGATATTCTGTTATTTTAGCACTTAATAACTTCATCAAATTTTAAGGCTCACTCTTACTAACCCTTCACACCCTCTTATGATCAATTCGTATCATTTAAATGCGTTTATAAACATTAAATTTTCTGAGGTATCAAGCATCACAGAGAATTAAATGATACTGGTAGTTTTTAGATGGGAGCTGCCATAGGGCAGTACTAACTCGGGTTGCCTGTCTGTTATCCATTACAAATTTGCAAAACATCCCATTGTTTTAGGCGGTGCCAAATTGTTCATATTGGTGAAATAATTCAAAGTGCAAATGAGGAGTTCAGAAATACTGTGAGATTTTTACATCTCTGAGCTGTTGCTCATTGAGAGAAATTACATTTTCCCCGATCTCGGCAATTGCACTTCAGCATTTTTTTTTTTTTTTCACCTCTGGACGATTGCTCATCGTGAGAAAGAACCTGCTCAGTGACCTATGCCAACTGTAAGGTGGCAAGACACCCCCGAGCAGGTTCTTTCTCACGATGAAAAAAAAAAAATGTTGAGTCTCACATTCTACTCAACCTGTCCGGCCCGCTGGGCAGCCCGGACAGGGAGTAAGCTCCGTGAGCTCAAGTACAAATGGCTCTTGTTCAATCCGACGAAGATTTTGATTTTTGTCACCGGCTCAGTTAGTCGAGTATATATCATTGTGTGTTGAGAATTTACTGGAACTGTATTGCCATGGCACATTACTTGACAGATTAGATTCCTTAGATTGTTAATTTCATTCATAATATGGAAGCTTCAAGTGAATATTCCGCCTGTTGAAAAGCAGCCAAACAGGCTTACGATGATTCAATAAAAAAATATCGATAACTAAAAAAACTTATTGCAATAATTGTGCACTACGCGTTAAAGCTCAATGAAACTTTTCCGATATTTACTAAGCTTATAACCCATGCACAATTTATTTCAAATGTTATTATACCGTTAACATTTAAAAAAAATATATATTCACCTTGATTAAACCTCTCATGAGCTAGCTCTCATAGCTAATTACGAGCATATTAAATTAACCACTACTGAATTACGGAGGATGTGACGCAAGGATGCCCCTCAGTAGCACAAAATTTAATCTTAAAAAGAATCAAAACCCTGTGTGCCACGTTTTATGTCGGGGATTATTATACCTCTATTATAATTATGTATTGCACATGCAGAACTGCAGCAATGCAATATCTGGCACCTCATGAGAGGTTATCGCTGTTATCAGTGCCATATACTGTGCGACTAACAGTACGGCAAACTTCTGTCAGACTGCAGTTGGTGGCCGAAAAGTCACCAAAGTTCTGATAAAGTTATCCAATGATTGCTGTCTGGAGGAGTTCCCGTCGCGAAATGCACAGTTGCATCCAAAATTAGAGGAGAAAAATTAAAACTGTATATCTTTTAATTGATTATCAGTGTAAATAATAAATTCTAATTAATAGCCCTCATTATTAGTATCAACAAACTAAAGTTTGAATAAGAATTGAGGGATAAGAAAAAATTCACAGTTATATGAAATTTACTCTCATTTTTGGCATGTCCAAAATTGAAGGACAAAAGGATAATCATAAACATTCGAAAACTAATAAGAAGGAACACGCAATCAGTGTTTAGTGAGCAGACCAGGCCTTGTCTAGATCACAGCGGCACATCTTCGACTGAAAGAACGAATAAGTTGCTGACAATCCTCTACAGCTATTTTTATCCAATCCTAATGCAGTTTTACCACTGAATCTTCAGCATTAGTTGCATACCATGCCATAACCCTTACTATTAAAGTCTACCAAAGATCCATGGGCTGAGGTAGGGAGTTTATATCATCTCAAGAGTGAAACCATTGAGGTCAATTATATTAGTGCAGTGAATCCCAATGTTGAGAAATAGCTTAATGAATGGCAGCCCTGTGAGAACGCTATTTTCGTTTATTAATCCAGCGTCACAAAAAGAGGCACAATAAAATGGTAATGCACCAGCTTGCGTGCGCCTCTTTTAGAAAGTTTGCGCCTCGCGCCGGTCCGCAATAAAAAACGGTAGTGCGCCCTGGACACATTGGCGCAAGGGGCGCACTATGAAGCGCGACATCCAGCCCTGAATAAGGACTATTTTTGTAGTTAGAATTTCATGTTTGCACAGTTAATAACTCACATGATGCAAAGTTTGCAAATTTTGTTGTAAAATTTAGGACGCAACTGTTTATATAACAATGCGAACGTGCAGCCCACTGGGAACCTCCTGCGTCGCGGATTGACTGCAGAAAATAATTACTTCGATGAAACCCGTGTTTTCTATGCAGCTATCTCCGTTTCAGAGAACTTCTCAGACGCAAATTAAGTGCTTCGCCTGCATGTAGGCCTAAGTTCTTATATTCCAGCAGTAACTTCCGCTGCACTGATACCATCGCTTTCTGATGCTGTGATTACCATTGGCGTTAGGCCGATGCTCGAACTTCCCAATTCTTATCACCATTCCGCATGACCAAAGAAATAAAAAGGCCCATAATATAAATATGTAAATTACCATATAGTGCTGGTGTTGAAGTTTATTTTGCCGTTCATGAAGCCTGTCGTCATTTACGACGTTAAATATACGGACAGACAATACTAATATGCCACAATTTGGACAAAATTGAGTCGTATAATACGAGCAAAATTTCTACGCCACAAATATGCAAACGCATGATATTGCTCAGAGTTGTTGCTCTGAATTGCGGAGCTGGTTGTCCCACACATCAGAGTTAGGATTACATGGTACATTGCTCGAGCGAAAATACAGTTTTGCTATGGAGGGATTGATACATTTTAGATAAAGTGCACACATTAAATTAATCGTAAATGCAAACTATGTGCTTACATGTCTCACTTCTGAAGGCTACTGCATTTATTACCTAGGTAGGTACAGCAGCGTTTGAAAAGAAGCCAAGAATCGGCAGCCAACCTTAGTTTCTGACAACCAGCTTGAAGTCTACTCTCCCCCAAATTCCTCCCTAGATACAAAACAAGTGTATCAGCGCCCAGGGAGGGAAAACGAGTATCTATGGCGACCCGAACCAATGAGCAATGTCGACAATCTCAGCGATATTCTTGTATTCTCTAAAAACACTAAAGCGACGGACCATGGTAATATATAAATTACCTAAGTTAAAGAAGCATTTCCCGTTATAGGTCCGTTTCTTCTGAGCATCTTGAACACTTCAGTTATAACTGATACATCTCATGAAACCTGGAAGCAATCTAGCATAAAACCCCTTCGTAAGTCGGGGGAGCAAGAGACGCCCGGGAACTACAGGTCGATTAGCCTTCTGCCCATGCTCTCAAAACCAGCTAGGGGGCATCTAGATCGGTCAGGTATTGTTCACAAAAACTGGTACGCCTACAGAGCACGTTCGATATAATACGCAGGATGTTCTCCTAAATATCATTGAAGCTAACTACCGGATTATGGATCATAAACGCTTCCCACCTTGACAACGACATTCGCTAAAAATGTCGATAGCTTGGTAAAAAATAATAAGAATAGATAAATAAAATTCATAATCCAGAAGAAGTATCAGAATAAAAAGAAACGCAAAGGTAGCGATTAAAAGCATCTATTTAGAGCATTCAAGAAATTTGGGCGTAATTTGATACGCTTTGCAGCATTCCAGGTAATGGAGGTCTTGTTTTGCCTTAGCCAGTTTCCGTGAACTTTGCTCAAATTTACGAAACCGGTGCAGTCCATCTTCTCCATGGCGACTACGTAATGTATCAGATATAGGACGTTTGGTTGGAAACCTAATTCTAAAAATAAGAAGAAACACAAAGGTAGCGATTAAAAGCATCTATTTAGAGCATAGATAGATGCTCTAAATAGAGGCTTTTAATCGCTACCTTTGTGTTTCTTTTTATTCTTAGAATTAGGTTTCCAACCAAACGTCCTATAGAAGAAGTATCATTTTATGTTAACTAAATATCGTTATTATTATTAAAAATGCACGCTCGGACCATCAAGGACAAATAGTACAACCCAAATGAAGCACTTTAAAACACCGGGAAGCCCGAAACGCTGCTAAGGAAAATCCAGCGAAAAGCCAGTAACAGCTGACTTAAACACCTGCGGGTCAACACGACCGAGAGCCGATACCGGCAATGGATTCCAAACCGCAACAGACCATGCAGGGCACGAAGCACCAACTGAACTGACGAGTTCGGCATCTAACACTCTCCAAAGTGAAAGAGTGCGCTCCAACCACAGCACGTGTAATCCTCCTAAAGACCTTGAGGGCAGACAGAAGAATATTTGATCTCTCCAAAACATTTGATGGTGTCCACCATGGCATATTAGTGTATAAAATTACATCCATGAATGTTTACCCTAATTGCTTTGTTAGCTATCTACAGGACAGGTCGTATGCCTTCATGCTCAATGCAACTCAGTCACCTTAAACGTGAACAGTNAATGAAGGTCTTGTTTTGCCTTAGCCAGTTTCCGTGAACTTTGCTCAAATTTACGAAACCGGTGCAGTCCATCTTCTCCATAGCGACTACGTAATGTATCAGATATAGGACGTTTGGTTGGAAACTTAATTCTAAAAATAAGAAGAAACACAAATGTAGCGATTAAAAGCATCTATTTAGAGCATAGATAGATGCTCTAAATAGATGCTTTTAATCTCTACCTTTGTGTTTCTTTTTATTCTTAGAATTAGGTTTCCAACCAAATGTCCTATAGAAGAAGTATCATTTATATGTTAACTAAATATCGTTATTATTATTAAAAATGCACGCTTGGACCATCAAGGACAGATAGTACAACCCAAATGAAGCATTTTACAACACCGGGAAGCCCGAAACGCTGCTAAGGAAAATCCAGCGAGAAGTCGGTAACAGCTGACTTAAACACCTGCGGGTCAACACGACCGAGAGCCGATACCGGCAATGGATTCCAAACCACAACAGACCATGCAGGGCACGAAGCACCGACTGAACTGACGAGTTCGGCATCTAACACTCTCCAAAGTGAAAGAGTGCGCTCCAACCGCAGCCCGTGTAATCCTCCTAAAGACCTTGAGGGCAGACAGAAGAATATTTGATCTCTCCAAAACATTTGATGGTGTCCACCATGGCTTATTAGTATATAAAATTACATCCATGAATGTTTACCCTAATTGCTTTGTTAGCTATCTACAGGACAGGTCGTATGCCTTCATGCTCAATGCAACTCAGTCACCTTAAACGTGAACAGTTTTGATCTCCCGCAGGGATTAATTCCAGGACCGATTCTGTTCTTAATATTCGTCAATGACATCCCTTTGGAACAGCATGATTGTATCTTCTCCATGTATGCCGATGATATCCAAATTGCAATATTCCATTCTCACCAAATAAGGAAAAAGGAGTGCGCCAAGATGCATAATATCTCCTGAAAAAAAGTTAAAAACATGGTACGACGAAAGCGGGATGAAACTTAGGGCTGATAAAACCAAATCCATTGTCTTTGGCTGTCAACAACTCTACAAGCAGCTGCGCCCTTTGTCGATCACCTTTAATAACTCTATTATGTACCCTCGCGATGGTGTCAAATCTCTTGGGGTGTGGATGGATAAACATTTAACTTTCGACGTCTATGATCAAAAATTAAACGATACGCTAATATTTCTTTACAAAATTAATCATCTGTTGGATCAAAAATCGCGCCTATACTTCTCATCCAATCGCTTGCTCTCTATCATTTCAATATTATGACTGTAGTAATAATATAACTGATGTGCAGAACACCCAAAACTTTGCTGCAAAAGCCGTTCTTAATGGCAAATTCACCAAGCGCAATTATTCAAGTCTATTGCTACAACAAGCTCCATTGGTCAAAAATTAGTGAAAAATTAAAATTAAATAAGACCCAATGCACTTCTCGTCCAGTACTTGGCGCTGTCGGAAATTCTTAGGTTGTGCAATATATGCGCAAATGTGAGACCAGTGGACGATCTCTACGTACAGTGAAACCATCTGAAAGTGTGCTCAGCCCGCACTACCACTGGTGGTAAGAATGCGCCCTCCATTTCTGGAGCTTATCTTTGGAATGGTTTTCCAGTTCGATACAGGATGCAGCTGATTTCAATCACTTAACTAAAATAATGCTTTCGCATTTTAATGATTCCAACTAGTTTGGTCAAACATTTGCTCAAAGAACACGACAGACACTCGCTCTAGGAGAAAATTTCTGCTACTCTGTGTCTTTTATCTCTTGAAACTAAAAATCTGCACTGATACTTTTCACGTATCACAAGCACTTAGGTTATGTTACACTAGTACTACGTATATATCTTGGATAAAAAAATTTAAACCAACATATCCCTCTTTAAAAATATGCATGCTTGTTTGTTTGATTTAAGATTCACTATATATTGTAATCGTAGACTCATAGCTTATTTATGTGATTTATCGATTCGCAGTTAAATTCACAGAATCATGACTTCATCATGATGGGGTTCCACGTTATCGATATCTTTACACAGATATGGCGATCAGAATTGAACAGTAAATTCTAAGTGTGGGTGCACTAGCGTCTTGTACAAGGGAATGATGATGTCTTTGTCTTTACATTCGAAATTTCTGGTTATGAATCCCCGTATTCTGCTTGCCATTTTGCTGACTGTTGTAATTTGTTTGTAATAGTTATTTCCAAGTCACGTTGTTGGGGGACAGCTGCCAATTCTGTCCCGTTCATTTTCAATTAGGTTGAGGGGTTCTCCGGCCCTACGTGCATTACTGAATATTTGTCGACACTAAAATTCATCTGCCACGTTGTGCTCCATTCCATGAGATGGTCAAGGTCTTGTTGGAGCACAGCTATTTTTCTAGCAGGATGGCATAGTTTAGTATCATCCGCATTTTTACCGATTTTACTACGGATATTATGAGCGAGATCATTGATGTAAATTATGAACAGAACAGGGTCAAGCATGCTACCTTCTAGAACCCCAGATGATACCTACTTCCAGTCGTTTGTCTCTCCTTCTCTCTCTCTCCTTCTAACGCCTTTTCACATGCCAGTTTAATTATTGAGGTGACCTACCTGAATGTGTACAAATCCACTGGCACAGATAATGGTTTTCCCTGTTTTGCTGGAAATGGCTCCAGTTATCACAGTTCCATTGCTCACAATATTCAATCGGTCACTGAGCACTAGAGAGTTACACAGGATTGGAGGCTCGCTCACGTGATCCCGATACTTGAAAAAGGAGGATAAGAAAAGCTACAATTACTATCAACAACATTGTCTTACCTGGATCGTCAGCAAAACCATCAAACGCTTCCTGAAGAAACGTATGACTGACTTACTAATTGAATTTCTTTTGGAAACTTACGAAAATCAAGGATAAAAAAAGAGGGGAAATCATTCGTCTAGACTTCTAAATGATATTCAACAAGTCCCCATCAACGGTTAAGGAAAAAATGGGAGCTCATGGCATCCTGTGAGATAATTCACGCTGGATCCAAGCATGGCTCACTGGTTGGAAGCAGTCAGTGAAGCTGCAAGGAGAGACGAGCGACTAATGGTCTTTTTCACGATGAGCAGTAATCAGGAGACTAAAACAAAACAGTGCATTATCAAGACAATGAGCATAAAAAGAAACGTTCTTTGTTTTGGATTTCAAGCATCAAAAGAGCTTTGTTGCTGAATACGGTACCTTCCCCCAGAATGGTTTTTGATTTACCCAGTTCGATGAGTGACGTTTTTGCTTGTAAGTGATGCCCCCGAACGGTGTCTTCAAATATCAGGAGAGAAATTCAGGATTGACAGTCTTCAAAAAGAAATTACCTTGAGAGTCTTCGGAAGAAGTCCAGGTGACGTTTCTCACATCACCTCACGTGTGTGGAGTCACTCTGTTGGGTGCCTTCTGTGGTGACGCAGTTTGCAACCAAAGAGAGAGCCAACAGCGAATTATCTCCTTAGGTAGGAAAGTGGAGGGATTACAGTCTGCGAAGTAGTTTCATCCTCTGACGCAGGACAGCGGATTCTGTATAATGAAAGCAACAATGCCAAAACTATATTTTACAGAGAGGCTTACTTCCAGCCGTTCCATAATTGCCCGCGTCCTGTACCCGAAAAACAGGTCATCTTACCCTCGGTCATACTGATCACGGAGGTAGATAAAGCAGCGTTTGTAAAGAAGCCAAGAATCTACAGCCACCCTTAGTTTATGGCAACCAGCTTGAAGTCTACTCTCCCCCAAATTCCTCCCTAGATACAAAACAAGTGTATCAGCGCCCTGGAAGGGAAAACGAGTATCTATGGCGACCCGAACCAATGAGCAATGTCGACAATCTCAGCGATATTCTTGTATTCTCTAAAAACACTAAAGCGACGGACCATGGTAATATATAGATCACCTACGTTAAAGAAGCATTTCCCGTTATAG